>JAJOZX010017391.1:0-58861 GCA_023014485.1 Bathynomus jamesi | reverse complement strand
ATATATATATATATATAGGGTGTTCATAAATTATCTTTACAAATTCAATTCAATTTCAATTGAATTTGTAAAGATAACTTATCGACACCCATATATATATATATATATATAATATATATATTATATATATAATATTAATATATAGTGTATAAAGCTTAGAATAATGTTTACTGTTAAACGAAATGTTATTGGCAGAGAATATATTTATTTAGTGTATAGTGATAACTGAAGATGTATAATTATATAAATATATAATTGTTACAAAATTAATCATTTTAACCTTTTGTTAAACCTAACTTTTATCTAATAAATGACAATTCATTCATAAACATAAAATTTCCATAACTCAGTTCGGAAAAATCGTCGAACTTTTTTCAACCCAAAACAGCTAAAAAGAGTAAAGGAACCGCTTAAATGATAATGTTATAATGTTTTCAGACCAACAAAGACCCTAGGATCCACTCATGGCTGGTCTACCTAACTATGCTCGTAATTGTGTATTGTGCATGTCCTCCGTGGTGGCGGGGGGACCTACAATTTTACGGGGGTTCCGAACCACAAAGAACATAAGAACATAAGAATTTTTATAGTGGGCACACACTAGGGGCCACTTCGGCCCATCGAGGTGGCTCCACTATGTAAAAACTGTATGTACATTGGCAACAACCAATTTTTTCTACGAGTAGTATGTGTCAGTTCTCATCAGCTTCGGAGTTTTGGAAGGTTTTATCCGCAAACATCTCTTCAGAGAATCGATTATCTCTTAACAAAAGATGAATCCTCTTGCCCAGACACACTGTCAGAGGTGTAGAGAAATACATTCGAGATTTTCCAGTACAAATTCAAGTATTTACATTAATTATTGCATTTTCACCTATAAATGAAACGCTTCTCTTGTTGCATTTTTCAAATCAAAGTAAATAAGTGTTGCTGTCGTGATGAAGGGTTTGAGCTCTGTCGCCGTCAAAGCTGTGTGACGTTCACGCAAATGACTACGACCTCGGTTGGACTGACCATTTACCCTCTAAATGATTCGAGTTAGGTACTCCAGGATAGGTGTCCTGCCTCACCTACTTGAGAAATACGGGAAAGACAGGTTGTTACTTGCTTCCAAAATATATTTTCATAATATACCAATGCACCTCGGTGGTGTAGTGGTCATCATCGCTGACTACGAATCCATCAACCTCAGGATTGAGACTCAATGACGGCAGGCGACGCGCGGCAAAACCCAGCTGTTCATCCTTTCACACAATAAAAATTGGTTGGTAGGTAAATGGGTACCCTGGGTAGCCTAGTGGTTAAGACGCTGGGCTGCTGATCGGGAGGTCGTGAGATCGAGGCTGGGCGAGGACTTTGTGATTTCTGACCGCCCGTGGTGCGGCGCGGTTCGGATTCCACGTTAAACTGTAGGTCTAAGGTGGAGTGACAAGCTTGACCTTCGTCAGAATGAACAATTCGGGTAGAGAAAAACCAAGGTTAACCAAGGTAACACCGAAATACAAACACATATACATTATCTAAAACTCCACTTTTCATTTACCATGGGGTGGACACGAATTGAACTTGAGAGTGGAAACACTCAAATCAGTTGCACAGCCAAGAATACACAAACATCACTACGGGGACTAAGGTACCATCGGGGACTTCGATATACATGGACTGCGCACGCAGACACTTTGGCTCAGAGTGGCGGGCCAGAGGAGGCCTAGCCTCATTTGGCCTAAAATGTGAATACTTTGCAAAAATGGGTAAAACATGTCTAATTATGGTACATAAACATATCGATATATGTTCAACATATGTGTGTGTGTGTGTGTGTGTATGTGTGTGTGTGTGTGTGTATGTGTATTTATATTGTATTGTGTATTTATATGTGTATTCAGATTGCATTGAAAGACGTTTTGGTTGGTACCGACAACTAAATGGTGCTAATTATTATGCCAGTGTAAGACAATTCCTTGAGGCGGAAAAAACAATAAGACTCAAAAGTTTAATAAAATTCTCCAACTCAGTATGTCAGAAATTAAAGATGTGTTTGAAGGGAGCAATTGTGCTAAGGAACAGCAAATAGGTACTGATGCTATGGTACTTCTTGAAAGCATTGAGTTTCAAATTGAATTAGAAAGTGTTTCACCTGACGACAATGCAATTCTATTTTATATTTCTGGGTACATTGCCAGATCAATCAAAAAGACACTAAAATGCTCTTCTTGCTGTCAACTTCTTGTGAAAGATGACAATTCCTACAGTAAATATTGAGATTCCAACAGAAGGAGTGAGTGAAAGTGATACAACTAAAAAAGAAGTTTCTTGAATGCAATAAACCGTGGTGGTTTATGTAATCCTTCTGACATAGTGTTTGTAACAGCAGTTCATGCCTATGAGCTTTATCTGCTCATCTTCAAAGATAATTCTTTGATATCACAAATCTTAGGATTCGAAAATCCTAGAGCAGTTTTTATTAAAATGTTTCTTGAAAAGATGGCGGAAAATGAAAACACAGAAACGTTATGTAATATTAAATGTTTTTCGAAGAGTATTTGTTATTGAAAATACTGTATTTTACGCCTCATAAGACGCTACAAGTGGTAAGACGCACCCTATATTTAGCAAAGAATATTTAGGAAAAAAATATTTCGAAGATTTATCAGCCTAACAAAAAATATATTCCCATAACTTTATTAAAAGAACATTAAACAAAACAATAACTACGAGCCCTGAAGTGATTTTTGGAGACGTTTTTCAGGAAAAGAGTAGCGTCTTATGAGGCGTAAAATACGGTACATATTTTTAATACATTTCGCAAATACAGTACATTTCTTAGCCTCAACTGTCAGATAACAATTTGCGCCCTGAAACAAAACACAAAATCTTTCTAATCATCTAAGCCACCTGATCCAATCGTTACTAGATGGGCCAGTTGGTTGAATGCAGCTTTTTATTACGCAAGGCATCTTCCAAAAGTAAGACAGGACAGATTGTGGAAGGATTCGAGGGCAACGGGATCCTCGTTAAAAGAGCGAAAGCTGGCATCAAATCAGATGGGTTAGGTTTTCAGCTCTTGCAGTTGCAAGAACAGTACTCTTCATTAGTTCTCTTTTAGAAAAAATGGAGAGCACTGATTTTACTATCAAAGAAGCATACGAAGCGGTCAATACCATATATTTTGGAGAAGATTATGTTAATATAAAATATTATAAAAAAGCGTTTGCAAACAAATGATATCAAGAATATAATTTTGATGACCAAGAATGCTATATCTCCATCATTATACGTTCTACTAAAAAACTGTCAACCTACCTCAGCATCAGTCGAAAGAAGTTTTACGATTCTTCGAAAACTCCTAGCCAAAGACAGAAACTTCAAATCCGAAAATGTTAAAAATATTGCGGTGTTGTATAATGCAGATGTGGAATAATTGTATTTAAAGATGTTAACTGACTGCATGTGGGTGTTGTATAATGTATTAGTTTTAGGTATCAATCTATAAATAGATTATACAATTTACCACTAAAATTACACAACTAATAGTTTGTAATCACGAAAATTGCTTTACAATAAGTCAAATTAGACAATTTAAAGGTACATATTTATTAGGTTAATAAAGTCAATTTTGGGGGAAAATAAAGTCAATTTTGTTTTTGTTTTTTAGTCAATAAAAAATTGCCCTACTTATGAGTTATGCACATATGTTTATAAAGTCTAATGGATAATAATATCAATAAACTTGTTACCAAGTGATAGGTTTTAGAAAAAATTCTGCATGATATAGTTGGATAAGTATTTAAAAATGTATTTGAAATGTATTTAAATACATTTTTATGTAATGTATTTAGTATTTAAATACATTTTGAAAATATGTAATGTATTTGGTATTTAAATACTTTTTAAGGAAGTAATGTATTTAGTATTTAATTACATTTAAAGTATTTTGTGCCATCTCTGACAATGGTCATAACTTCAAAAAGTGTGTTGAAAAAGTTTACCAAATAATATTTAATATTGGTGCAAAAAAATTATGTTAGTGAAGAACAGCCAAATTCATGCAGAACGGAAAAGAAAGCCGGCTACTAAGGATGATAAACAATCACCAAGTGTAAAAAAGATTGCTAAATTGCAATCTGATAAAATGTAATTACAAATGTAAGTTGCATTTTTATTAAAATTAGTGATCTCAAATTGTTTTTGTTAAACTGTTCCGTTTTTGCAATATAGTTCAAAATAATAATATTGACATAGGTGTGTCCCCTCCCCCTTAAGCATTGTTGAGTGGCTAGAATGTTGTTTTTTGCTCTTAGGTATGGTTAAAAACATGGTAAGGAGTCCATTATAACACATTTTTTTAACTATTTGCAATCTTTCGATTTTGAACCCTAAGCCTCCTAAAGATTTAAGTTCACAGCAAAATCTACGGTATACGTAATATACTTTAGCGTTGGAAATTATTTATACGTTTAATAGCAACGAAAAATACGTAAGCCTCAATATAACTTTATTAAAACTATTAAAACGATATTACAACTGTAAATGCGCCATGTTGACGACGTAGCTTCTCCTTTGCCGGTTAGGTCAACTGTACGCCCTTGACGATTGGTTAGGTTAAGTCATGATATTTCGTTAGTTTAAACGAAAATATCACGACTTAACCTAACCAATCGTCAAGGGTACAGTTGACCTAACCGGGTAAGAAGAAGCTACGTCGTCAACATGGTATATCACGTCCCTTATTTCCCAGCTATATTCACGAATTCTTATGAGAAAATAAATATAAAACTAACTTATTTGCGCACTTGATTATATCCATTAATGACATTTATCAGTTGTAATATCGTTTTAATACTTTTAATAATAATAATAATAATAATAATAATAATAATAATACCGTATTTTACGCCTCATAAAACGTTACTTTTCCTGAAAAACGTCTCCAAAAATCACTTATGGGCTCATATGTTATTGTTTGTTTAATGTTCTTTTAATAAAGTTATGAGAATATATTTTTGTCAGGCTGATAAATCTTCGAAATATTTTTTCCCTAAATATTCTTTGAATATAGGGTGTCTTACCACTTGTAGCGTCTTATGAGGCGTAAAATACGGTAAAATAATAATAATAATAATAATAATAATAATAATAATAACGCTATAATTTCCGACGCTAAAACCGATAAATAATTTCCGACGCTAAAGTATACGTATACCAAATCTACAAAACATTTATCATCTTTCATAAACTCTCATAGTGATAGTGGACAGAATTTACTCTCATTAATTATCAGGTGTGAGTACAGAATACTAAAGAAAGTGAAAAATAAAAATCATATGGTGAAATGAAATAATATAATTGCTCCTATTTTTGGTCTATACAGTTACTCTGCAATTATTAGTAAATACTGTTACAAATATTGCTTTCATCTAATCTAAAATCCAATACTTGATTATAAATTAAAAATTATGTACTGTACTACGTTCACAAGTTCTTTTCTCAACAACCATGAGTCGCAGTCATTAACAATCCTTTAAATACTTGAGGAGTGCAAATCCAAACTTCTGGTGTTAGATGGCGCTGCGTCGCTGAAGCAAACTGTTGCATAGTAAGAATATTTATGAAAAAAGTGTCAACAGTGAGGTGAATGTCTTTTATAGAATTTGATCATGCTTCCAGAGGTACATCAGGTGAAACCAACGTCCCCATTTCACCCTTCACGTTTCGCGCTTCTCTATTCTCCTGTATTTTTTATTAGTTTTTGTGCCACATTTATATCAAACTCTACAATTATTTACATATTTACTATTACAGTACATCATGCCTTCTTCTCCTCTCACACCTTTGTACTCACTGTTTACACTACCATAATTCCACCATTATTCATTTTCTTCATGTGACCATAACAACGCAGCATACTTTCCTCTGTTCTTACCTAACGACTTTTCACTCCACTCCTTTCCCGACATCCTCCCTTCTCATACGGTCAATCCGTTTTGCACCAGTTATATTTCTTAAATTTTTCATTTCGTCTACTGCCATTTTTGAAGGTGAAATATCTGGTAAACGAGCAGTAATACATCTGACAGAATTTCGGACCACGCCCTTGCTCGATGGTTCTCTGCTGTCAAAAGTGTAATGTATGGAATTAGGCGATGAAATTAATAATGATTATTTTAACGGGATTTAATAAAATTTATTACTGTATTGGGTTCAGATAACGTTATTACTGCTGCATTGGAGACAGCGCCCACCACTCACAAAAGCGGAATTTGGAAGCCGTGTCTTAGAAATTTAAGAAGCCCCGAAGGCCAGGTTTCCTTGCTAGGTGCAAAAGAATGGACGTCTTCGTTTAGAATGTAGTTTTTGAGAATTCAATCGTTTAGAATTATAAAGATTTTTCTCCCTGTATTAAACTATAAAAATATATAGGCCACACTCGCTTATCTCCCGTCATTATACCATTTTCCAAGTTAATGAATTAAATTAAATCAATTTACTGGTGAAAATTGTTGTCATTTCGAAATTCCTTTCATTAAAAATGTCTGCCTTGGCTCGTGTTTCCAACCCCGGTCACCTACCAACGCAGATAAAGAAATTTAAGAGGGTAAATCAGTGTAAAGCAATAGGTATTATTTCAAATAACATAAATTTAATAAAATTCTTCGGATTTTTTCCTCTATAGCACCCCCCATTGTTTACGCTCTGGTAGGTTAAGTCGTGATATTTTCGTTAAAACTAGCGAAAATATCACGACTTAACCTAACTAATCGTCAAGGGCGTACAGTTGACCTAACTGGGTATTCAATTAACTTAACTGGGCATTCAATTAACCTTCAAAATTGTTACTAAATGAAAAGAAGAAATTGAGGGTGCTATAAAGGAAAAGATCCAAATCTTATTCTCATTAAACTAATCTAGACTTGTCCGAAAGACCCGAGGGTCTTAATGGATAATGAAGTATCACAACAAATTTTTGGGTGCTACTGTAGTATGCGGTCTACCGTTAAGTTTCTACTGTAGTATGCGGTCTACCGTTAAGTTTCTACTGTAGTATGCGGTCTACCGTTCAAAATATTTAAAAGGAATTGAAAATGAATTGAAAGGAATTATAATTTAATTTACACAATTAAGGAATTATTAAAGAAGTTAAACATACTACTACCGCATACTTAACGGTAGACCGCATACTACAGTACGCCCTTGATGATTGGTTAGGTTAAGTCGTGATATTTTCGTTAGTTTTAACGAAAATATCACGACTTAACCTAACCAATCGTCAAGGGCGTACAATTAACCTAATAATAAAATAATAAGAAGATAAGAGCTATAATTAAAAGGTAGACCGCCGAATCGTAGGTAGACCGCATACTACAGTAGCACCAATTTTTGTTTACGAAGCATTGTCATAAACCTTATAGGCTCACAACGAGACGTTTATGACCTCACCTATAAACGTTTGTATGCAAACGTTACCTTGTCTACATTAACGTTAAATTAATGAGTAAAATTACATTGAATTAGCATTCCAGGAAACGTTAACATACGCTAATGTAACGTTAGCATGCTATCCGGGAATACATCTTATCTAATTATAAAATGTTTCTTAAGATAAAAAATCCAGTCTTTATGTTTTTCTTTAAGTGACTGAGAAAATATGAGTCATTTGAGTCACCTATTGAATACGTAACATGGGGGGGTAGGCTAAAAAGTTTAAGGAGGTATATTTTTTTATGCAATTGCGTCTGAGTAACATATTATTATATAGGCTTTGTGTCGAGCTCAAAAGTACTGAGAACGCTGTCCTAAGCATAAACCCTGCCATAGACTGGACGCCCTTAGCTCTCTCCTTCTTGCATAAAAAAAAAGACTGTTCCAAGTCAGTCTGGGAAATAGGTTTGAGGGAGTGTAGTGACGAGCCCGTTGGACGCTTCATGAATGAAACAGACATAAGAATATAAAAAGCAAGGTTTGTCCTCAAACCATTCTCAAATCCATGAGATTGTCATTCAGATTTATACAAGAACCCAAGCTATTTACAAAGTTTTCATTCTTGATAGTCATAAATTTATTTTAATTATAATTAATT
Source organism: Bathynomus jamesi (assembly GCA_023014485.1). NCBI lineage: Eukaryota > Metazoa > Arthropoda > Malacostraca > Isopoda > Cirolanidae > Bathynomus > Bathynomus jamesi. Next base: position 50,784 of record JAJOZX010017391.1, on the reverse strand, counting down.
AATTAATTAATTATAATTAATTAATTAATTATAATTAATTAAACACAACTAGCACAAATAGCACAAATAGGACAAGACAAGAGGGCAGTCAAGTAAACGAAGTAAAACTGTCCCCCAATAAGGAGGAAAAAACAAAGCCAAGAGTAAATATGGGGAAGGAATTATATGCAGGTATTATATAAAAGAAAATTGCAGATTTAAAAGAGGACAATGTATATATGAACATCCCCAATATGCAATTTCTTCTATAATAATGGTCGTTGTAAATTTGGAGACGGATGTAAATTCTACCACCCGGACATTTTCAGAACTTACGCAAAATACGGAACCTGCAAATTCGGGAATAAATGCTACTATCAACATCTCCCGACGGACTCAACGAACAAAGGAAAAAGTTTAAATGACAATAGGAATAAAAATAACAATACGAACAACAATCGGAACACAATAAGCGAACAAGAAAATTTTTTCAACATCTCAGACACCTTACGAATGCTAATGTCATCCACATGCAGTTGACACAGCTGGAAACCCCGAGCCAAATCGCTACCGGGCAAGAAGCTACCAATACAAGTAGGAGGAAACGGATCTCTTTCGGAGGATCATAGAGCAACGAATCAAGCGATATCGAAGGAAAACGAACTTGAAGTGCACAAGGGGCAACGAAAAACAGAGAACATAAAAATTGTCCTGGCTAATATTCAAGGAATAAGACCAAACCAATCACTCAATAAGGTTTCGTACCTGAAAGGATTTATGGACGAAACAAGGGCGGACATCGCATGCCTCACAGAAACTCATCTTAAAGATTGCCAAGGAAATTGTGAAAACTGCGAACATTGTATTGATAAGAAAGAGATAAATATAGAGGACTTCAACTTACTAAGAGCGGATAGAACGACGAGACGGAAAGGTGGCTGTGCTATATATGTACAGGAAGGTCATATGACAGAGACGATAATAAGTAAATCAAACAGCTATGTGGAACTCCTAGCAGTGAAAATAGAAAAACTAAACTTGATAGTAATAGTCATCTATAGACCTCCAAGCACCCCAACCGAAAAATTCTCGGAGGCCATTGATGACATTAGAAAGCTAATAAAGGCCATAAACCCTCCATCCCCCAATATAATGATCTGCGGAGACTTTAACTTCCCATTTATAAAATACAAAAAGGTGAATAGGAATATATATATTCACCAGGACAAGGGGGGGCACAAGAGAAGATCAGGAACAAGCAAAAATGTTGTTGGCTCTCACAAACGAGTTTATGTGACACAGGAGATAACAGAAAATACCAGAAAAAATAACTGCCTGGATCTGGTATTCACGAATAACACGAACTTGATTGCTGATATAAAAATAACCCAACCATTATCTCAGACCACAACTTAATCGAGATATCAACAAATATGATGGCAGCATTAGAAGACAATACACATATTGTGGAAAGAAGTAAATTCGGGGCCTTTAACTTAAACTCGAAGACTATAATTGGGAAGCAATCAGATCGCACATGGCCCAAATAGAATGGAGAACAATTTTCGAGAATAAAATAACGGAAGAAATGCTAACAACTTTGGAGGAAAAAACGCTGAGAATTTTAGAAAAATATGCTCCGAAATCACAGCCAAAAGGAAAGAGGAGCTGGCTAGAAAGGCAAAAGAGAAGACTATTCCGCAAAAGAAAGAGAGTGAGGCGAAGTTAGGAACTGCGGAGATAATGGCAGGAAAATAATAAAAGAAAAACTGGAGGGTATCGATAGGGAAATACAGCCCTGATTAAGGACCATACAGAGAGGGAAGAGGAAAAGGCGGTAGAAGCAATAAAGGAAAATCCAAAATACTTCTATAGCTATGCAAAAAGGAAAACAAAAACGCGCGCCGCTATTTGGCCCTTAAGGACGGGAAATAATGAACTAACCGACGACCAAAAGAAATATCTGATACATTCAGAGCTCAATATGAATCAGTTTTCAGTACCCCAAAAAGTGACAAAGCGATACCTGACATAAATGCATTCTTTGAAGAGGAATTGCAAGGAGAGTATATAACAGACTTTGAGTTTACACCAGAAGATGTAGCGAGAGCTATAGAACAAATGAACTACATCAGCTGCAGGTCCGGACAATAGGAACGCATTATTGATTAAAAACTGTAAAATGAAATAGCTACACCTTTATACTGGATATGGAGAAGATCCCTAGACACTGGGGAAATACCGAGCATCTTGAAAAGAGCAAACATTGTCCCTATATATAAAGGAGGGGACAGATCTCAAGCAAAGAACTATAGACAAGTGTCATTGACGTCCCACCTCACCAAAGTATTTGAAAGAATAGTTAGACAGAAAATTTATGATTTCCTGGAGATACGGGAAAGATCAACGAAAATCAGCATGGATTCCGATCAGGTAGATCATGCCTATCACAACTAATAGAGCACTACAACAATATCCTAGATGCATTGGAAGGCAATGACAACTACGATGTTATATACACAGATTTTGCTAAAGCTTTCGATAAATGTGACCATGGTATAATAGGACATAAAATTAAGACATGGGAATAACAGGCAAAGTGGGAAAATGGATCTACACTTCCTTAGTGATCGTCTGCAGGTCGTCAAAATTCAAGGTATATCATCATCAGAATCGGAAGTACGCAGCTCAGTACCACAAGGGACAGTACTGGCCCCACTCCTGTTCATTATCATGCTAACAGACATAGACAGCGGAGTAAACAGCAATAGTATAGTAACATCCTTTGCAGACGATACAAAGATCGCAGAAAAATCAGCGATGTACATGACGTGGAGGCCTTGCAGAGGACACGAACAAAATATACAAATGGTCAGAAGACAACAACATGCCATTCAACGCCGAGAATTTCAGCTCTTGAGATATGGTAGAAAAGAAGAACTTAAACAGACTGCATATTATGCTCCAGATAGACAGGAAATTCAGAGAAGCATGAAAGCGATTGATCTCGGGATAATAATGACAGATGATGCGAAATTCGAAACACAAAATCAGATAGCGATAAATAAAGCAAAAAGAGTCGCCGGACAGGTTCTAAGAAACGTTCAAGAGAAGGGACAGGACAGTAATGATTCCCCTGCTAAAAACACTGATTATACTAAAACTTGAATACTGCTCAGTTTTGACGCCCCCATATAAAAAGAAGAAACTAATAAACTAGAAGAAACGCAAAGGCATTTCACAGCCAAGATTGATGGCTGCAAAGAACTCAACTACTGGGAAGACTACGTAAACTAAAATCTGTACTCACTGGAAAGAAGAAGAGAGAGGTACATCATAATCTACATATGGAAAATGATCGAAAAACTGGTACCAAACCTAAAACTAAACCCAATTACCATTCAAACAACACTGGAAAATAGGAAAGGCAGAATGTGTAGTGTTCCCAAATTAAAAGCACGACAAGGGACCTCCTCAACCCTGAAGGAAAATAGCTTGGTTGTCAGGGGCCAAGACTTTTCAATCAGCTTCCTAAGGACCTCAGAAACGTAACGGGGTCAAGTTGAAGTCTTCAAGAAAAGACTGGATGCCTGGCTCAGGACAGTACCAGATGAGCCGGGCGTGCCTGGCTATGTACGGTGGAGAGCGCAAGAAAGTAACTCGCTCCTCCACCAGGCCAGACCTAGAGGCTGGGCCACCAGCTTGACCTCCGTGTGAAGAGAGACCAACACACGAAACAACATAAGTAAGTATATCTCCATCCATTAGTTTGTGTGAATTCAAATGCTATTACAAGATTTCCCTTATTCATAAGCCGTACATTGAACTTAATTATATTCCATCCATTGGATTGTCACTACAAACTAAACTTAACCATATTACTATTTACAAGATTTCTCTTTGATTAAGAACTTTATCAAGTCCCTTCTTAAAGTTATCCAAAGTACAGTACTCCTATTCACTACTGCACATGACAAGCCATTCCAAAAATCAAGCACCCTGAAATGAAGAAATATTTACATAAATCTAATCTAAAAAAATTTTCCAATTTTTTTTTTATTGTGACCCCGAGTTCTATTGTCAGTTTCGAATGAAAATATTTTTTGTTTACATCCACCCTCTCTATTTTGTATCGTTCAATTATGTCACCCTCAATACACCTTCTTTCAGAAGAGGATATTCCTAATTCCTTTAGTCTGTCCTTATCATCTTTTCCCCCACTGAAGCAGAGACAAGTTTAGTTGTTCTGCTCTGAACACCTTCTAGCATATCTATATCTTGCCTGAAATGGGAAGCCCATGCCTGTATACATATTTTAAATGTGATCTAACATATGAATTGTAAAGTTTGGTTATTATCCTTTGCTTTTGTAATGCACATCACTATTTATATAAGGCCCATCATTATATCAGTTTTGTTCCTAGCAGCCTCAAGTATTCCCTTGAAGATTTAAGACTTTTGGCAATAATTACTACTAGATCTTTTTCCTCATCTACAGCCTCCGACCATTTTCTACTCATTGTATACACTCAATTCTCTTTGTATCTCCTACATGAAGAACTTTACATTTCTGGTAATTAAAGTGCATTTACCATTTATCTGCCTTGGCTGTAAGTTTATTTAAATCTCGTTGTAACCTGTAGCTACGTTCTGCCTTCTCGACTGTTTCATCTAGCTTTGTCACCTGCAAATTAGAAATTTTGCTAACTACCCCATCCTCCAAATCATTTAAATACACTATAAATAGTAAGGGTCCAACGACTGATCCCTGAGGAACGTCACTAAGCACTTGCTGCCAGTCATAGTATGCCCATTTATCAACAATATCTGTTTCGTATCCCTTAACCACTCCTCTACAGAATTTAAAACCTGCCCCGAGATCCCATGTTGTTTCAATTTATGCAAAGTTCTTAGTCAGAAACTTCAAGTTTTACTAAAATCTAAATAAATAATATAAGTATCTTGCTCTTGGTCGACCTGGTCACTAACATACTCTAAGAGCTTCAATGATTTGTTAAACAAGACCTGCCAGACTAAATCAATGATGTGAATATAATACTAAGTTGTATTCATCTACTGTAAGTGACTCTGGATACTTTATTTTCTGAAGAATTTTCTCAACAAGTGATGTCAGACAAGCTGCCTACAGTTACCTAATTCTCTTTTATTTATTTTTTTTCAAATAGGTACCACATTAGCCTTTTTCCAATCTTCGAGTATTTTTGCACGCTGCAATAACCTGTCAAACCTAATGCTAAATATCTCTGCGTGACAATCCCCTCTTAAGTATCCTGACATAGCTATTATCAAGGTCTGCTGCATTATTAGGTTTAAATACACTGAAGCCGTTTTCTTTTCATCCAAATGACTTGAGTCAAGTCAAGTCAACGCAAGTTGCCACGTTCTTTTCGTCAAAACAAATTAGACTTGACATGAGTTTTGCCAAACCAGATCCGGAGGTGGTTAGAGAAAACGACTCAAACAAAACAAATTGCACGACATCGTTATTTCAATTCAAACCATGGCCGTACGGGAAGGTTTAAAAAACATGGCTACCGTATCCGCCCGGATTTAATAGGCTGTTATATTGTCACTTGCATGAAGTCCTCCACGAGTAAGGCTTCTGACATTATGCAAACTGAAGGTATGATAAACGTGAGTCATGAACATAACGTGTATTTTCAAACAAATAATGAAAGAAATTTAAGGATGAAACTTGAAAAAACGTATTACAAGTGTAACTATACATACATTATAACGAAAAAAGATGCACTTTTGACAGTATGAAAAATAATGTTTCTTCTTCATTTGGAATCTGCTTTTGAGAATTAGATGTTTTTCTCTATTGCCCGTTTATCAAAGGAATCAATAATCCAGTTCATATCGTTTACTCGAACTTTGTTTGCAACATTATATTGTAGTAAATCAGCGCTAGATTTCGAAGTCTTCCTGACCAGAGTGGAGCGCAAATATGTGAGAATGTGCGGAGGCATTGAAAGACCTTTCTGCACTTATGAGGTAACAAGTAAGGTTGCAAATTTTTCACAAGTGACCGTAGTGAGGTAAACGTTTAAACACAGATCGATATTGAAGCCACTGAACAAAAGATGAAAGATCGGTGAAAGGAATGTTTTCTGGGGAGTCCATGTTGAACAGTATGCATCTCTCTGCCAAAACAAGGTCAGAATCAATACCATAGAAAGATGAAGCGTTGAATCTTTGCGAGAACTTCCCTAGCAGAAGGCGATGAACATGTGCAAGAGCCGACAATAGCTTTGACGACTTGTCTTGAAAACTTCATCTCATCAAGTCATGAAATGTAAAAGTAAGATATATGAATGATGATTTTGAAATAGAATGATTATGTTTTTATCGCGTTAATTTTTATTACTGATGGCTTCCAAAATAAAGTACAACCCTATTTTACTCTTTAATTTACTTTATTTGTTTAAATACTGTACAATACTGCTTCAGCATTTTATTTTATATGTTGGTTCACTGGTGATCCTAACAGCCTTAACTTATTACGGTGCTCGGACTTTTCGTCGCCGACGTTTTCGTCGTCGGACGTTTCGTCGAACGGACGTTTCGTCGAACGGACGTTTCCTCGACAGACGTATCGTCAAATGGCTATTTCATATTTCTACCACCCCATCTCAGATAATGTAATGGTGCAATTAGGGTTAATCACCAACCAGGTATTGCGCACTTAGAGGTTAATAAACCAACCAGCGTCCACAGCCGGGTAAAGTTTACGTTCCCCCTACATTATCCTAGTGTAGTTACATTCCCCTACATTATCCTACTGTAGTTGCGTTCCCCAACTTTGTCCGCGTATACCTAATCAAATAAAACGTTAAAACTAACGAAATATTACGACTTAACCTAACCAATCGTCAATATATATATATATATATATATATATTGACGATTAATTAGTTAAGTCGTAATATTTTCGGACCTTTTTCCAGTTTGTGTACCGTTTCATATAATTTATTTTGAGATATTTTTGTTAAAACTAACGAAAATATCACGACTTAACCTAACCAATTATCAAGGCGTACAGTTGATCTATTATAAATGTTGTTTCTGGAATAAACTATTTACTAATAGATCAACTGTACGCTCTTGATAATTGGTTAGGTTAAATCGTGATATTTTCGTTAGTTTTAACAAAAATATTCTCAAAAATAAATTATATGAAAAACGGTACACAAACTGGAAAAGGTCCGAAAATATTACGACTTAACCTAATTAATCGTCAATATATATATATATATATATATTGACGATTGGTTAGGTTAAGTCGTAATATTTTCGTTAGTTTTAACGTTTTATTTGATTAGGTATACGCGGACAAAGTTGGGGAACGCAAACTACAGTAGGATAATGTAGGGGAATGTAAACTACACTAGGATAATGTAGGGGGAACGTAAACTTTACCCGGCTGTGGACGCTGGTTGGTTTATTAACCTCTAAGTGCGCAATTACCTGGTTGGTTGATTAACCTCTAATTGCACCATTACATTATCTGAGATGGGGGTGGTAGAAATATGAAATAGCCATTTGACGATACGTCTGTCGAGGAAACGTCCGTTCGACGAAACGTCCGTTCGACGAAACGTCCGACGACGAAACGTCCGGCGACGAAAAGTCCGAGCACCGTAATAAGTTAAGGCTGTTAGGATCACCAGTGAACCAACATATAAAATAAAATGCTGAAGCAGTATTGTACAGTATTTAAACAAAAATAAAGTAAATTAAAGAGTAAAATAGGGTTGTAACTTTATTTTGGAAGCCATCAGTAATAAAAATTAACCGATAAAAACATTAATCATTCTATTTCAAAATCATCATTCATATATCTTACTTTTACATTTCATGACTTGATGAGATGAAGTTTCAAGACAAGTCGTCAAAGCTATTGTCGGCTCTTGCACATGTTCATCGCCTTCTGCTAGGGAAGTTCTCGCAAAGATTCAAACAGCTTCATCTTTCTATGGTATTGATTCTGACCTTGTTTTGGCAGAGAGATGCATACTGTTCAACATGGACTCCCCAGAAAACATTCCTTTCACCGATCTTTCATCTTTTGTTCAGTGGCTTCAATATCGATCTGTGTTTAAACGTTTACCTCACTACGGTCAACTTGTGAAAAATTTTGCAACCTTACTTGTTACCTCCATAAGTGCAGAAAGGTCTTTCAATAGCCTCCGCCACATTCTCACATATTTGCGCTCCACTCTGGGTCAGGAGAGACTTCGAAATCTAGCGCTGATTTACTACAATATAAATGTTGCAAACAAAGTTCGAGTAAACGATATGAACTGGATTATTGATTCCTTTGATAAACGGGCAAATAGAGAAAAACATCTAATTCTCAAAAGCAGATTCCAAATGAGAGAAGAAACATTATTTTTCATACTGTCAAAAGTGCATCTTTTTCGTTATAATGTATGTATAGTTACACTTGTAATACGTTTTTTCAAGTTTCATCCTTAAATTTCTTCATTTATTTGTTGAAAATACACGTTATGTTCATGACTCACGTTTATCATACCTTCAGTTTGCATAATGTCAGAAGCCTTACTCGTGGAGGACTTCATGCAAGTGACAATATAACAGCCTATTAAAATCCGGGCGGATACGGTAGCCATGTTTTTTTAAACCTTCCCGTACGGCCATGGTTGAATTGAAATAACGATGTCGTGCAATTTTGTTTTGTTTGAGTCGTTTTCTCTAACCACCTCCGGATCTGGTTTGGCAAAACTCATGTCAAGTCTAATTTGTTTTGACGAAAAGAACGTGGCAACTTGCGTTGACTTGACTTGACTTCAAGTCATTTGGATGAAAAGAAAACGGCTTCAGTGTATTTAAACCTAATAATGCAGCAGACCTTGATAATAGCTATGTCAGGATACTTAAGAGGGGGATTGTCACGCAGAGATATTTAGCATTAGGTTTGACAGGTTATTGCAGCGTGCAAAAATACTCGAAGATTGGAAAAAGGCTAATGTGGTACCTATTTGAAAAAAATAAATAAAAGAGAATTAGGTAACTGTAGGCAGCTTGTCTGACATCACTTGTTGAGAAAATTCTTCAGAAAATAAAGTATCCAGAGTCACTTACAGTAGATGAATACAACTTAGTATTATATTCACATCATTGATTTAGGTCTGGCAGGTCTTGTTTAACAAATCATTTGAAGCTCTTAGAGTATGTTAGTGACCAGGTCGACCAAGAGCAAGATACTTATATTATTTATTTAGATTTTAGTAAAACTTGAAGTTTCTGACTAAGAACTTTGCATAAATTGAAACAACATGGGATCTCGGGGCAGGTTTTAAATTCTGTAGAGGAGTGGTTAAGGGATACGAAACAGATATTGTTGATAAATGGGCATAACTATGACTGGCAGCAAGTGCTTAGTGACGTTCCTCAGGGATCAGTCGTTGGACCCTTACTATTTATAGTGTATTTAAATGATTTGGAGGATGGGGTAGTTAGCAAAATTTCTAAATTTGCAGGTGACAAAGCTAGATGAAACAGTCGAGAAGGCAGAACGTAGCTACAGGTTACAACGAGATTTAATAAACTTACAGCCAAGGCAGATAAATGGTAAATGCACTTTAATTACCAGAAATGTAAAGTTCTTCATGTAGGAGATAACATAAGAGAATTTGAGTGTATACAATGAGTAGAAAATGGTCGGAGGCTGTAGATGAGGAAAAAGATCTAGTAGTAATTATTGCCAAAAGTCTTAAATCTTCAAGGGAATACCTTGAGGCTGCTAGGAACAAAACTGATATAATGATGGGCCTTATATAAATAGTGATGTGCATTACAAAAGCAAAGGATAATAACCAAACTTTACAATTCATATGTTAGATCACATTTAAAAATTGTATACAGGCATGGGCTTCCCATTTCAGGCAAGATATAGATATGCTAGAAGGTGTTCAGAGCAGAACAACTAAACTTGTCTCTGCTTCAGTGGGGGAAAAGATGATAAGGACAGACTAAAGGAATTAGGAATATCCTCTTCTGAAAGAAGGTGTATTGAGGGTGACATAATTGAACGATACAAAATAGGGAGGGTGGATGTAAACAAAAAATATTTTCATTCGAAACTGACAATAGAACTCGGGGTCACAATAAAAAAAAAATTTGAAAAATTTTTTTTAGATTAGATTTATGTAAATATTTCTTCATTTTCAGGGTGCTTGATTTTTGGAATGGCTTGTCATGTGCAGTAGTGAATAGGAGTACTGTACTTTGGATAACTTTAAGAAGGGACTTGATAAAGTTCTTAATCAAAGAGAAATCTTGTAAATAGTAATATGATTAAGTTTAGTTTGTAGTGACAATCCAATGGATGGAAATATAATTAAGTTCAATGTACGGCTTATGAATAAGGGAAATCTTGTAAATAGCATTTGAATTCACACAAACTAATGGATGGAGATATACTTACTTATGTTGTTTCGTGTGTTGGTCTCTCTTCACACGGAGGTCAAGCTGGTGGCCCCGCCTCTAGGTCTGGCCTGGTGGAGGAGCGAGTTACTTTCTTGCGCTCTCCACCGTACATAGCCAGGCACGCCCGGCTCATCTGGTACTGTCCTGAGCCAGGCATCCAGTCTTTTCTTGAAGACTTCAACTTTGACCCCCGTTACGTTTCTGAGGTCCTTAGGAAGCTGATTGAAAAGTCTTGGCCCCCTGACAACCAAGCTATTTTCCTTCAGGGTTGAGGAGGTCCCTTGTCGTGCTTTTAATTTGGGAACACTACACATTCTGCCTTTCCTATTTTCCAGTGTTGTTTGAATGGTAATTGGGTTTAGTTTTAGGTTTGGTACCAGTTTTTCGATCATTTTCCATATGTAGATTATGATGTACCTCTCTCTTCTTCTTTCCAGTGAGTACAGATTTAGTTTACGTAGTCTTTCCCAGTAGTTGAGTTCTTTGCAGCCATCAATCTTGGCTGTGAAATGCCTTTGCGTTTCTTCTAGTTTATTAGTTTCTTCCTTTTTATATGGGGGCGTCAAAACTGAGCAGTATTCAAGTTTTAGTATAATCAGTGTTTTTAGCAGGGGAATCATTACTGTCCTGTCCCTTCTCTTGAACGTTCTTAGAACCTGTCCGGCGACTCTTTTTGCTTTATTTATCGCTATCTGATTTTGTGTTTCGAATTTCGCATCATCTGTCATTATTATCCCGAGATCAATCGCTTTCATGCTTCTCTGAATTTCCTGTCTATCTGGAGCATAATATGCAGTCTGTTTAAGTTCTTCTTTTCTACCATATCTCAAGAGCTGAAATTTCTCGGCGTTGAATGGCATGTTGTTGTCTTCTGACCATTTGTATATTTTGTTCGTGTCCCTCTGCAAGGCCTCCACGTCATGTACATCGCTGATTTTTCTGCTGATCTTTGTATCGTCTGCAAAGGATGTTACTATACTATGCTGTTTACTCCGCTGTCTATGTCTGTTAGCATGATAATGAACAGGAGTGGGGCCAGTACTGTCCCTTGTGGTACTGAGCTGCGTACTTCCGATTCTGATGATGATATACCTTGAATTTTGACGACCTGCAGACGATCACTAAGGAAGTTGTAGATCCATTTTCCCACTTTGCCTGTTATTCCCATGTCTTTAATTTTATGTCCTATTATACCATGGTCACATTTATCGAAAGCTTTAGCAAAATCTGTGTATATAACATCGTAGTTGTCATTGCCTTCCAATGCATCTAGGATATTGTTGTAGTGCTCTATTAGTTGTGATAGGCATGATCTACCTGATCGGAATCCATGCTGATTTTCGTTGAATCTTTCCCGTATCTCCAGGAAATCATAAATTTTCTGTCTAACTATTCTTTCAAATACTTTGGTGAGGTGGGACGTCAATGACACTTGTCTATAGTTCTTTGCTTGAGATCTGTCCCCTCCTTTATATATAGGGACAATGTTTGCTCTTTTCAAGATGCTCGGTATTTCCCCAGTGTCTAGGGATCTTCTCCATATCCAGTATAAAGGTGTAGCTATTTCATTTTTACAGTTTTTAATCAATAATGCGTTCCTATTGTCCGGACCTGCAGCTGAATGTAGTTTCATTTGTTCTATAGCTCTCGCTACATCTTCTGGTGTAAACTCAAAGTCTGTTATATACTCTCCTTGCAATTCCTCTTCAAAGAATGCATTTATGTCAGGTATCGCTTTGTCACTTTTTGGGGTACTGAAAACTGATTCATATTGAGCTCTGAATGTATCAGATATTTCTTTTGGATCGTCGGTTAGTTCATTATTTCCGTCCTTAAGGGCCAAATAGCGGCGCGCGTTTTTGTTTTCCTTTTTGCATAGCTATAGAAGTATTTTGGATTTTCCTTTATTGCTTCTACCGCCTTTTCCTCTTCCCTCTCTGTATGGTCCTTAATCAGGGCTTGTATTTCCCTATCGATACCCTCCAGTTTTTCTTTTATTATTTTCCTGCCATTATCTCCGCAGTTTCCTAACTTCGCCTCCACTCTCTTTCTTTTGCGGAATAGTCTTCTCTTTTGCCTTTCTAGCCAGCTCCTCTTTCCTTTTGGCTGTGATTTCGGAGCATATTTTTCTAAAATTCTCAGCGTTTTTTCCTCCAAAGTTGTTAGCATTTCTTCCGTTATTTTATTCTCGAAAATTGTTCTCCATTCTATTTGGGCCATGTGCGATCTGATTGCTTCCCAATTTATAGTCTTCGAGTTTAAGTTAAAGGCCCCGAATTTACTTCTTTCCACAATATGTGTATTGTCTTCTAATGCTGCCATCATATTTGTTGATATCTCGATTAAGTTGTGGTCTGAGATAATGGTTGGGGTTATTTTTATATCAGCAATCAAGTTCGTGTTATTCGTGAATACCAGATCCAGGCAGTTATTTTTTCTGGTATTTTCTGTTATCTCCTGTGTCAGCATAAACTCGTTTGTGAGAGCCAACAACATTTTTGCTTGTTCCTGATCTTCTCTTGTGCCCCCCTTGTCCTGGTGAATATATATATTCCTATTCACCTTTTTGTATTTTATAAATGGGAAGTTAAAGTCTCCGCAGATCATTATATTGGGGGATGGAGGGTTTATGGCCTTTATTAGCTTTCTAATGTCATCAATGGCCTCCGAGAATTTTTCGGTTGGGGTGCTTGGAGGTCTATAGATGACTATTACTATCAAGTTTAGTTTTTCTATTTTCACTGCTAGGAGTTCCACATAGCTGTTTGATTTACTTATTATCGTCTCTGTCATATGACCTTCCTGTACATATATAGCACAGCCACCTTTCCGTCTCGTCGTTCTATCCGCTCTTAGTAAGTTGAAGTCCTCTATATTTATCTCTTTCTTATCAATACAATGTTCGCAGTTTTCACAATTTCCTTGGCAATCTTTAAGATGAGTTTCTGTGAGGCATGCGATGTCCGCCCTTGTTTCGTCCATAAATCCTTTCAGGTACGAAACCTTATTGAGTGATTGGTTTGGTCTTATTCCTTGAATATTAGCCAGGACAATTTTTATGTTCTCTGTTTTTCGTTGCCCCTTGTGCACTTCAAGTTCGTTTTCCTTCGATATCGCTTGATTCGTTGCTCTATGATCCTCCGAAAGAGATCCGTTTCCTCCTACTTGTATTGGTAGCTTCTTGCCCGGTAGCGATTTGGCTCGGGGGTTTCCAGCTGTGTCAACTGCATGTGGATGACATTTAGCATTCGTAAGGTGTCTGAGATGTTGAAAAAATTTTCTTGTTCGCTTATTGTGTTCCGATTGTTGTTCGTATTGTTATTTTTATTCCTATTGTCATTTAAACTTTTTCCTTTGTTCGTTGAGTCCGTCGGGAGATGTTGATAGTAGCATTTATTCCCGAATTTGCAGGTTCCGTATTTTGCGTAAGTTCTGAAAATGTCCGGGTGGTAGAATTTACATCCGTCTCCAAATTTACAACGACCATTATTATAGAAGAAATTGCATATTGGGGGATGTTCATATATACATTGTCCTCTTTTAAATCTGCAATTTTCTTTTATATAATACCTGCATATAATTCCTTCCCCATATTTACTCTTGGCTTTTGTTTTTTCCTCCTTATTGGGGGACAGTTTTACTTCGTTTACTTGACTGCCCTCTTGTCTTGTCCTATTTGTGCTATTTGTGCTAGTTGTGTTTAATTAATTATAATTAATTAATTAATTATAATTAATTAATTAATTAATTATAATTAAAATAAATTTATGACTATCAAGAAATGAAAACTTTGTAAATAGCTTGGGTTCTTGTATAAATCTGAATGACAATCTCATGGATTTGAGAATGGTTTGAGGACAAACCTTGCTTTTTATATTCTTATGTCTGTTTCATTCATGAAAGCGTCCAACGGGCTCGTCACTACACTCCCTCAAACCTATTTCCCAGACTGACTTGGAACAGTCTTTTTTTTTATGCAAGAAGGAGAGAGCTAAGGGCGTCCAGTCTATGGCAGGGTTTATGCTTAGGACAGCGTTCTCAGTACTTTTGAGCTCGACACAAAGCCTATATAATAATATGTTACTCAGACGCAATTGCATAAAAAAATATACCTCCTTAAACTTTTTTTAGCCTACCCCCCCATGTTACGTATTCAAATAGGTGACTCAAATGACTCATATTTTCTCAGTCACTTAAAGAAAAACATAAAGACTGGATTTTTTATCTTAAGAAACATTTTATAATTAGATAAGATGTATTCCCGGATAGCATGCTAACGTTACATTAGCGTATGTTAACGTTTCCTGGAATGCTAATTCAATGTAATTTTACTCATTAATTTAACGTTAATGTAGACAAGGTAACGTTTGCATACAAACGTTTATAGGTGAGGTCATAAACGTCTCGTTGTGAGCCTATAAGGTTTATGACAATGCTTCGTAAACAAAAATTGGTGCTACTGTAGTATGCGGTCTACCTACGATTCGGCGGTCTACCTTTTAATTATAGCTTCTTATCTTCTTATTATTTTATTATTAGGTTAATTGTACGCCCTTGACGATTGGTTAGGTTAAGTCGTGATATTTTCGTTAAAACTAACGAAAATATCACGACTTAACCTAACCAATCATCAAGGGCGTACTGTAGTATGCGGTCTACCGTTAAGTATGCGGTAGTAGTATGTTTAACTTCTTTAATAATTCCTTAATTGTGTAAATTAAATTATAATTCCTTTCAATTCATTTTCAATTCCTTTTAAATATTTTGAACGGTAGACCGCATACTACAGTAGAAACTTAACGGTAGACCGCATACTACAGTAGAAACTTAACGGTAGACCGCATACTACAGTAGCACCCAAAAATTTGTTGTGATACTTCATTATCCATTTAAGACCCTCGGGTCTTTCGGACAAGTCTAGATTAGTTTAATGAGAATAAGATTTGGATCTTTTCCTTTATAGCACCCTCAATTTCTTCTTTTCATTTAGTAACAATTTTGAAGGTTAATTGAATGCCCAGTTAAGTTAATTGAATACCCAGTTAGGTCAACTGTACGCCCTTGACGATTAGTTAGGTTAAGTCGTGATATTTTCGCTAGTTTTAACGAAAATATCACGACTTAACCTAACCAGAGCGTAAACAATGGGGGTGCTATAGAGGAAAAAATCCGAAGATTTTATTAAATTTATGTTATTTGAAATAATACCTATTGCTTTACACTGATTTACCCTCTTAAATTTCTTTTATCTGCGTTGGTAGGTGACCGGGGTTGGAAACACGAGCCAAGGCAGACATTTTTAATGAAAGGAATTTCGAAATGACAACAATTTTCACCAGTAAATTGATTTAATTTAATTCATTAACTTGGAAAATGGTATAATGACGGGAGATAAGCGAGTGTGGCCTATATATTTTTATAGTTTAATACAGGGAGAAAAATCTTTATAATTCTAAACGATTGAATTCTCAAAAACTACATTCTAAACGAAGACGTCCATTCTTTTGCACCTAGCAAGGAAACCTGGCCTTCGGGGCTTCTTAAATTTCTAAGACACGGCTTCCAAATTCCGCTTTTGTGAGTGGTGGCGCTGTCTCCAATGCAGCAGTAATAACGTTATCTGAACCCAATACAGTAATAAATTTTATTAAATCCCGTTAAAATAATCATTATTAATTTCATCGCCTAATTCCATACATTACACTTTTGACAGCAGAGAACCATCGAGCAAGGGCGTGGTCCGAAATTCTGTCAGATGTATTACTGCTCGTTTACCAGATATTTCACCTTCAAAAATGGCAGTAGACGAAATGAAAAATTTAAGAAATATAACTGGTGCAAAACGGATTGACCGTATGAGAAGGGAGGATGGTCGGGAAAGGAGTGGAGTGAAAAGTCGTTAGGTGTAAGAACAGAGGAAAGTATGCTGCGTTGTTATGGTCACATGAAGAAAATGAATAATGGTGGAATTATGGTAGTGTAAACAGTGAGTACAAAGGTGTGAGAAGTAGAAGAAGGCATGATGTACTGTAATAGTAAATATGTAATAATTGTAGAGTTGATATAAATGTGGCACAAAAACTAATAAAAAATACAGGAGAATATAGAAGCGCGAAACGTGAAGGGTGAAATGGGGACGTTGGTTTCACCTGATGTACCTCTGGAAGCATGATCAAATTCTATAAAAGACATTCACCTCACTGTTGACACTTTTTTCATAAATATTCTTACTATGCAACAGTTTGCTTCAGCGACGCAGCGCCATCTAACACCAGAAGTTTGGATTTGCACTCCTCAAGTATTTAAAGGATTGTTAATGACTGCGACTCATGGTTGTTGAGAAAAGAACTTGTGAACGTAGTACAGTACATAATTTTTAATTTATAATCAAGTATTGGATTTTAGATTAGATGAAAGCAATATTTGTAACAGTATTTACTAATAATTGCAGAGTAACTGTATAGACCAAAAATAGGAGCAATTATATTATTTCATTTCACCATATGATTTTTATTTTTCACTTTCTTTAGTATTCTGTACTCACACCTGATAATTAATGAGAGTAAATTCTGTCCACTATCACTATGAGAGTTTATGAAAGATGATAAATGTTTTGTAGATTTGGTATACGTATACTTTAGCGTCGGAAATTATTTATCGGTTTTAGCGTCGGAAATTATAGCGTTATTATTATTATTATTATTATTATTATTATTATTATTACCGTATTTTACGCCTCATAAGACGCTACAAGTGGTAAGACGCACCCTATATTTAGCAAAGAATATTTAGGGAAAAAATATTTCGAAGATTTATCAGCCTGACAAAAAATATATTCTCATAACTTTTTAAAAGAACATTAAACAAACAATAACATATGAGCCCATAAGTGATTTTTGGAGACGTTTTTCAGGAAAAAAGTAACGTTTTATGAGGCGTAAAATACGGTATTATTATTATTATTATTATTATTATTATTATTAAAAAGTATTAAAACGATATTACAACTGATAAATGTCATTAATGGATATAATCAAGTGCGCAAATAAGTTAGTTTTATATTTATTTCTCCATAAGATTCGTGAATATAGCTGGGAAATAAGGGACGTGATATACCATGTTGACGACGTAGCTTCTTCTTACCCGGTTAGGTCAACTGTACGCCCTTGACGATTGGTTAGGTTAAGTCGTGATATTTTCGTTTAAACTAACGAAAATATCATGACTTAACCTAACCAATCGTCAAGGGCGTACAGTTGACCTAACCGGGCAAAGGAGAAGCTACGTCGTCAACATGGCGCATTTACAGTTGTAATATCGTTTTAATAGTTTTAATAAAGTTATATTGAGGCTTACGTATTTTTCGTTGCTATTAAACGTATAAATAATTTCCAACGCTAAAGTATATGTACGTATACCGTAGATTTTGCTGTGAACTTAAATCTTTAGGAGGCTTAGGGTTCAAAATCGAAAGATTGCAAATAAGTTAAAAAAATGTGTTATAATGGACTCCTACCACGTTTTTAACCGTGCCTAAGAGCAAAAAACAACATTCTAGCCACTCAACAATGCTTAAGGGGGAGGGGACACACCTATGTCAATATTATTATTTTGAACTACAGTATATTGCAAAAACGGAACAGTTTAACAAAAAACAATTTGAGATCACTAATTTTAATAAAAATGCAACTTACATTTGTAATTACATTTTATCAGATTGCAATTTAACAATCTTTTTTACACTTGATGATTGTTTATCATCCTTAGTAGCCGGCTTTCTTTTCCGTTCTGCATGAATTTGGCTGTTCAATTCACTAACATAATTTTTTTGCACCAATATTAAATATTGTTTGGGAAACTTTTTCAACACACTTTTTGAAGTTATGACCATTGTCAGAGATGAGCACAAATACTTTAAATGTAATTAAATACTAAATACATTACTTCCTTAAAAAAGTATTTAAATACCAAATACATTACATTTTTCAAAATGTATTTAAATACTAAATACATTACATCAAAATGTATTTAAATACATTTCAAATACATTTTTAAATACTTATCCAACTATATCATGTCAGAATTTTTTCTAAAACCTATCTCTTGGTAACATTAGTTTATTGATATTATCATCCATTAGACTTTATAAACATATGTGCATAACTCATAAGTAGGGCAATTTTTTATTGATCTAAAAACAAAAACAAAATTGACTTTATTTTCCTCCAAAATTGACTTTATTAACCTAATAAATATGTACCTTTAAATTCTCTAATTTGACTTATTGTAAAGCAATTTTCGTGATTACAAACTATTAGTTGTGTAATTTTAGTGGTAGATTGTATAATCTATTTATAGATTGATACCTAAAACTAATACATTATACAACACTCCACATGCAGTCAGTTAACATCTTTAAATACAATTATTCCACATCTGCATTATACAACACCGCAATATAGTTTTTAACATTTTCGGATTTGAGTTTCTGTCTTTGGCTAGGAGTTTTCGAAGAATCGTAAAACTTCTTTCGACTGATGCTGAGGTAGGTTGACAGTTTTTTAGTAGAACGTATAATGATGGAGATATAGCATTCTTGGTCATCAAATTATATTCTTGATATCATTTGTTTGCAAACGCTTTTTTATATAATATTTTATATTAACATAATCTTCTCCAAAATATATGGTATTGACCGCTTCGTATGCTTCTTTGATAGTAAAATCAGTGCTCTCCATTTTTTCTAAAAGAGAACATAATGAAGAGTACTGTTCTTGCAACTGCAAGAGCTGAAAACCTAACCCATCTGATTTGATGCCAGCTTTCGCTCTTTTAACGAGGATCCCGTTGCCCTCGAATCCTTCCACAATCTGTCCTGTCTTACTTTTGGAAGATGCCTTGCGTAATAAAAAGCTGCATTCAACCAACTGGCCCATCTAGTAACGATTGGATCAGGTGGCTTAGATGATTAGAAAGATTTTGTGTTTTGTTTCAGGGCGCAAATTGTTATCTGACAGTTGAGGCTAAGAAATGTACTGTATTTGCGAAATGTATTAAAATATGTACCGTATTTTACGCCTCATAAGACGCTACTCTTTTCCTGAAAAACGTCTCCAAAAATCACTTCAGGGCTCGTATGTTATTGTTTTGTTTAATGTTCTTTTAATAAAGTTATGGGAATATATTTTTTGTTAGGCTGATAAATCTTCGAAATATTTTTTTCCTAAATATTCTTTGCTAAATATAGGGTGCGTCTTACCACTTGTAGCGTCTTATGAGGCGTAAAATACAGTATTTTCAAATAACAAATACTCTTCGAAAAACATTTAATATTACATAACGTTTCTGTGTTTTCATTTTCCGCCATCTTTTCAAGAAACATTTTAATAAAAACTGCTCTAGGATTTTCGAATCCTAAGATTTGTGATATCAAAGAATTATCTTTGAAGATGAGCAGATAAAGCTCATAGGCATGAACTGCTGTTACAAACACTATGTCAGAAGTATTACATAAACCAACACGGTTTATTGCATTCAAGAAACTTTCTTTTTTAGTTGTATCACTTTCACTCACTCCTTCTGTTGGAATCTCAATATTTACTGTAGGAATTGTCATCTTTCACAAGAAGTTGACAGCAAGAAGAGCATTTTAGTGTCTTTTTGATTGATCTGGCAATGTACCCAGAAATATAAAATAGAATTGCATTGTCGTCAGGTGAAACACTTTCTAATTCAATTTGAAACTCAATGCTTTCAAGAAGTACCATAGCATCAGTACCTATTTGCTGTTCCTTAGCACAATTGCTCCCTTCAAACACATCTTTAATTTCTGACATACTGAAGTTGGAGAATTTTATTAAACTTTTGAGTCTTATTGTTTTTTCCGCCTCAAGGAATTGTCTTACACTGGCATAATAATTAGCACCATTTAGTTGTCGGTACCAACCAAAACGTCTTTCAATGCAATCTGAATACACATATAAATACACAATACAATATAAATACACATACACACATACACACACACACATACACACACACACACACACACATATGTTGAACATATATCGATATGTTTATGTACCATAATTAGACATGTTTTACCCATTTTTGCAAAGTATTCACATTTTAGGCCAAATGAGGCTAGGCCTCCTCTGGCCCGCCACTCTGAGCCAAAGTGTCTGCGTGCGCAGTCCATGTATATCGAAGTCCCCGGATGGTACCTTAGTCCCCGTAGTGATGTTTGTGTATTCTTGGCTGTGCAACTGATTTGAGTGTTTCCACTCTCAAGTTCAATTCGTGTCCACCCCATGGTAAATGAAAAGTGGAGTTTTAGATAATGTATATGTGTTTGTATTTCGGTGTTACCTTGGTTAACCTTGGTTTTTCTATCACCCGAATTGTTCATTCTGACGAAGGTCAAGCTTGTCACTCCACCTTAGACCTACAGTTTAACGTGGAATCCGAACCGCGCCGCACCACGGGCGGTCAGAAATCACAAAGTCCTCGCCCAGCCTCGATCTCACGACCTCCCGATCAGCAGCCCAGCGTCTTAACCACTAGGCTACCCAGGGTACCCATTTACCTACCAACCAATTTTTATTGTGTGAAAGGATGAACAGCTGGGTTTTGCTGCGCGTCGCCTGCCGTCATTGAGTCTCAATCCTGAGGTTGATGGATTCGTAGTCAGCGATGATGACCACTACACCACCGAGGTGCATTGGTATATTATGAAAATATATATTTTGGAAGCAAGTAACAACCTGTCTTTCCCGTATTTCTCAAGTAGGTGAGGCAGGACACCTATCCTGGAGTACCTAACTCGAATCATTTAGAGGGTAAATGGTCAGTCCAACCGAGGTCGTAGTCATTTGCGTGAACGTCACACAGCTTTGACGGCGACAGAGCTCAAACCCTTCATCACGACAGCAACACTTATTTACTTTGATTTGAAAAATGCAACAAGAGAAGCGTTTCATTTATAGGTTGAAAATGCAATAATTAATGTAAATACTTGAATTTTGTACTGGAAAATCTCGAATGTATTTCTCTACACCTCTGACAGTGTGTCTGGGCAAGAGGATTCATCTTTTGTTAAGAGATAATCGATTCTCTGAAGAGATGTTTGCGGATAAACCTTCCAAAACTCCGAAGCTGATGAGAACTGACACATACTACTCGTAGAAAAAATTGGTTGTTGCCAATGTACATACAGTTTTTACATAGTGGAGCCACCTCGATGGGCCGAAGTGGCCCCTAGTGTGCCCACTATAAAAATTTCTTATGTTCTTATGTTCTTTGTGGTTCGGAACCCACGTAAAATTGTAGGTCCCCTCCGCCACCACGGAGGACATGCACAATACACAATTACGAGCATAGTTAGGTAGACCAGCCATGAGTGGATCCTAGGGTCTTTGTTGGTCTGAAAACATTATAACATTATCATTTAAGCGGTTCCTTTACTCTTTTTAGCTGTTTTGGGTTGAAAAAAGTTCGACGATTTTTCCGAACTGAATTATGGAAATTTTATGTTTATGAATGAATTGTCATTTATTAGATAAAAGTTAGGTTTAACAAAAGGTTAAAATGATTAATTTTGTAACAAATTAATATATTTATATAATTATACATCTTCAGTTATCACTATACACTAAATAAATATATTCTCTGCCAATAACATTTTGTTTAACAGTAAACATTATTCTAAGCTTTATACACTATATATATATATATATATATATATAATATATATATATATATATATGGGTGTCCATAAATTATCTTTACAAATTCAATTGAAATTGAATTGAATTTGTAAAGATAATTTATGAACACCCTATATATATATATATATATATATATATATATATATATATATGTTTTCAAAAGTATCGTACAATATAGTTGAGTATTATTGCATTTTATTATTATAAAATGGAAAAAGATTTAATGGAAAAGTTTTTTTTTTCAAAATTTAGTGCCTGCACTAATTCTCATTCGAAAAATGACCACATCGTTTAATTAGAGCATCATAGTCTGTGCAACATGCTGCAGTTGCTAAGAAAAATAGTGAATTGTGAATTAATATGTTACATATATATATATATATATTATGGGAAAGTTCATATAAATTTTTTTTATAGCATTAGTTATATATAAACAAAATAATTTTAGATCGTTTTCTCGTTCGGGAAACGTGAACTTTCCATCGAAGGACCAACTCTTCTTCTTTTCAACAAGGTGGAATAACCATTAAATATTATGTATTAGTTGAAAGATTGGTTTAAAAAATGAAATGAGAATTCTTACTTCAGAGTATAAACAAACATAAACAAACGCCTCCTTAAAAGTATAGAGTTTGGTATAAGGACAATGAGATACTTACGTAACTTTCGTGAAGTTGTAGTTTTAATTGTTAATTATTACGTTCTATTTAGATTGAAAGAGGAACTTTTGATGAGTTTCAGACTGACTTTGATTTGTTTCATTTTTTTAATCTAAAGAAGAAAGAATAAAGGGTGGAGGGGGGGGGTAAAAACATTCCCTTGGTGAAATTGCGCCTTTGTCATTTACAAAGGAGGCAAAATTAGCTTCTCAAATTCCTTAAATAAAAAAAAAAAACTAATTGAAAAATAATTTTTGAGGGAACATTATTGAAGGAAGTAGCGTCAAACTTTTTTGATATAACAGTTATTATGAAAGCCAAATCCAGGAATAAGAAAATATATTTCGAAATGGAGCGATGATTATCAGGTCTCATAAAAATGTCTCTTTTTGAATATTAAATTTTACTTTATTTTAGGGTAAAAAAAATCAAATAAATGGAATTTGATTTTCAAAAAGAATTGAACATTTAAGAGAAAGACCGTTAAATTAAATTTAAAAATCCAAAAAAAAAGTAATTTAACTCGTTCGCTTTTTCCTACAAAGTTCATTTTAACCTTTCTATTAAAAGTACTTTTCAAATTACGCGAAATGTAAGTTTTCCCCAAAAAGTGTTTGAATAAACAGATATAATGTAATTCATTCTAAATTTTAGCCATTACAGAGTCGAATATTATTATAAAAAAAAAAAAAAAAAAACCCTCTTTAAAAGTTAAAATTTATATTTTAATTGCTTAAAAGATTTTAAAACTGCATTTTTAACATTATTTAAAATTGTTTTTAAGAAAACCTGTACGTGTTGAATCACTGGAATAAGGTTGCCAATATATATATATATATATATATATATATATTTTTTTATTTATTTATTTTTAACCGGGTGATTCTAAAAACAGGTTAAAGATTTAACTAGAGTGAGGATATAGAGATGAGTGTTCTTTCACTGCGTAACTAAAACTGAAATTTCTATATAGTGACGACTTTTAATTTATTATTTACTATTAATAGTAATATTTCAAGCCCTCGTAAGCATCACCTTCTTCAAATTTAGTTTGATTTTTTCTTTAATACGCGTTGGCACATAATCTTAGAAAAAATTCGAATCTTCTTTATTTCTTCCCACCGTAACAGTTATAGGTTTCAGACGCTCACAAACATTAGACATTAGTCAGGTTTTCTTTCTATAAAACTGGAGTTTTGCTACTTACGAAATTTTTGGATTATTACCGTTATTACTTAAGGGCATAATGACATAAGATAATGGATAAGGGCGAGGCATACAAATGAACCATAATGTTTGAGAATATTTGCTCGATATATACCGCACACACTTGACAGCCATTAGTGATAATGACATAACATTACGTTAAGTCCGACCCTAACTCTCTTTAAGTGACTCGGAAAAACTGAATGGCGAAATAGTGTTTGCAGAAACCGCGAATGGAAATAAAATTAATTATGCTAATTAAAATAATTAAAATAGTAATTACTGATATTTTGAATAAAAAATTTCCTAAAAATAAAATAAACCATTTTTATCGCAAAATAATTAATAATTTAAATTTGATAAACAAATCCTCAATAACACTCCTTATTGTACCGTTACCCTATGATATATATATATATATATATATATATATATATATATATATATATATACACTAACGAAATAGTAACGGAATGGCGTTTGAAAATGTTTGTCACTTCACAGAATCTCCGCCTACAGAGGCGGAGCCTGTACATCGTTCACCAATGAGTATTCAAAACGTTGGGTTGAGATTATGAATTGTCCATTCAGGGACCATGTTTCATTTCTTCCAAAGGTTGACCAATCAGAGGAAAGAAAAATTTTATACCTTAGATCTGATACTTTCCTTAGACTA
Organism: Bathynomus jamesi; assembly: GCA_023014485.1. Taxonomy (NCBI): domain Eukaryota; kingdom Metazoa; phylum Arthropoda; class Malacostraca; order Isopoda; family Cirolanidae; genus Bathynomus; species Bathynomus jamesi. The sequence goes on along the minus strand of JAJOZX010017391.1, from coordinate 26,062 downwards.
TATATACACCGTGCTTCTCCTTTCACTCCATAATATTGTCAATGTAGATATGTATTAACTTATTATAAGGAGCTTTTAGAGAAATTTAAAAGGAGTTAGGAGTAAGAAAAGTAAGTTTACAGTTCATTATGTTTGATTATAGTTTTCCACATAAACTCACCTTAAGAGTTCAAAAAATTTAATAAGTTTATACTCCAAATTATATATATATATATATATATATATATATATATATATATATATATATATATATATATATATATATTATACACTGCTGTTATCGTGTTATCGTCGATACAAAAAATCCTATACAAAAACCTATTAGTTTACTTTCAGGAATTTAGTAATGTGTCCATTACTGCAGGTAAAGACTTTTTCATTACAGCCAATATTCTTCTTCCTATTCAAAAACTTACAAAGAAAAGTTTATTACCAGGAATACATTTATATACTAGAGTATTTCTGTATTCTTATATTATTTACACGTCATTTTTACCTATAGTTAGCGTAAAACTCTACTCAACCTACTTAGTATAACTATCAATAATATTTGTACAATATATATATAATATATAATAACAGAAAATAATGCTATAAAATTAGTATTATATATATATATATATTATATATATATATATATATATATATATATATGAATTTCTAAGTTTGAAATTAGTAATTAATTTCAGTTATAAGTATACTAATCAGCGAATTCTCTCTCTCTCTCTCTCTTATAACTTTTACAGTTTTTGGTAATTATAGAAAGTAAAGTGCAAAAATATATTGTTTGAGGAAGTTTACAATTAGATTTTCAATTCTTTGAAAAGAATTTAAAACTTTTTAATTTTATCTTTTTTCCACGATCGCCATTTTGTCCTCGTAAAATATGAAAATTGCGCCAAATTCTTACTCATTTCCAGGAAGGAAAAAAACAAACTAAAAAAAAACCCAAAAAAAAACCACGATTGCGGTGGTATTTCCGTGATAATGTTACGGATGTCGGTTTAAAGAAAGAAAAAAAAAAAAGACACACGTTCGAATCCCGTCAAAGGGTTTAGACCCCCCAAAATTGTACATTTAATTCCAGTTACATTATAGGATAGTTGAGAAAGAATGCATGCAATTTATAAAGCAAATAATATATATATATATATATATATATATATATATATATATATATATATAACGTATTGTCTCAAAAAATATACACAAAAGCTGTGATATTAGTTTCGCATTTGTCGTTGGAGAATCCTTACTAAAATTCATATACCGTATATATATATATATATATATATATATATATCCAGTGAAAGCCAAAATTTGTTAAGATTTTAAGGATCTCCGAAACCACTTAACCAACAATCAATTGGGAAAACCAATATAAATCATCTATGACGAAAATTGATTCAAGTGTGTTCGAGGGAAGTCGCTACGTCAACAAATGAGGTCGTCATCTACCAGTCAAAAGTGACGAAGTTCTTCCAGAATTGCTTGTTTGAAGCGGGGAACCGTCAATCGTTGCTTGCAACTATTTTTTAACTCGTGTTTGTTTATTTTAATATTTTAAACATTTGTTGTTCTCAAGACTAAAAAATTTCGTTCGCATACAAAACTTGCTTTATTTATTTAATTATCTCTATCTATCTATCTATCTATCTATCTATCGATCCATCTATTATTATTATTATTATTATTAATAGTGTTGTTGCTTTATGTAATGAATGAGTTATTATATAATATACTGTGTGTATATAAACGAAAGTTGTTCACGTTTAAACTTGAATTTTTTAAAGCTATGACGTCATTACTTTCAAATAATTGGGCTAACTATGAATGAGCATGGTGCTTATCTTGATACCAAGTAAATTTTTCTACTATGTTATATTAACTATATATGTTATGCACTAACGTATAAACAACTATATATATATATATATATATATATATATAAAGTGTACATGAAAAGCTATGTGTATATATATATACTAGTCATATATTAATTGTATATTTAAATATATAATCTATATTTATACAGTGACTATAAAAAGACTATATGATATATATATATACTGTATATAAGAGACATGATCAATATAGGGATTAGTTTGTATATTATCTAATCTTTTCTTCAGCTTAGGGTACACACACACACACACACACACACACACACACAAACACACCTATATACGACAGCCATTGCTTTTATTTCGCGCTTTATACGAATGGATTATTTTATTGCCTTATAGTCGAGTCAAAGTGAAAAATGTGTTTTGAAGAGATTAAAAAAAATCATTTCTGTGTTCGAAAATTTGTTGACAGAACATTGACAGAAAGTGTCATTGGTGTGAAAAATTCAGAAAATGAGCAAGATTCGCTTTAGTGCTCCGAAGAAGGCAGTAGAGCATGAATAACCTCGATTCAATTCCGTGTGTGAGACGCATTCGTCGTTTGAATGGTTTCTTTCGAGCTCCTAATTCGTTCAGGAGCCCTTTTATGTTCAAAAGTTTATATAAACGCGGATTTTGGCCGAACGGCATTTTGGACAGATGTCAGTCCAAACGTTTAAGGTAACCACCGTCTACCTGGAGGGTTTAAAGGGAACAAATCTTCCATTCATTGGATAGAACTACGGACAGGGATCGACACAAAATATATCAACAGTTTAAAACCTGAAGATGTTGTAAAATTTCTTTCAGGTATCTCGCACGTAAGATGACCGTTTCACCAATGGAAGAATGACTAAAAACACGAATGAACTGACGGTGGTCACCACGAAGAACACCCAAAAGAGGAGTCTGTCAATGGCTATGGCGATTGTCCGCCATTCGTTCAATCTTTTCTTCTCACAGTCTTCTTTTTCTTGGCGACTGACCAGATTCTTCAAAGCTTTTAAGATTTCGTCCTGAGCTCGGGATTGACTCGTTGCTCCGGTGCTGATTGGGCTGTGGCTGCAATCAGGAATAAAAGAGGTCACGTAAACAAAAGATTGAAGGGCAACTTTTGTAAGGTATAAATCATTCTCCAATACTCATTTTATCAGTTAAAGAAATAGTTTCAATGGATTTATCACAAACACACACACACACACACACACACACACACACACACACACAAATATATATATATATATATATATATATCGACAGCCTTAAAAGAAAGCACACATACCAAAGGAAATAGCAAATTTGAGGGTTTTAACCTAAACTCTAAGACTATCAATTGGGAAGAAATCAGATCAAATATGGCTCAAATTGACTGAAAAACAGTATTCAAGACAAAACAAGTGAAGATATGCTAAAAACCTTAAAAGAAATGCACTGGAAATTTTAGGAAAATATGTTCCAAACAAGCAGGAAAAGGGAAAAAGGAACTATTTCGAGAGGCAAAAGCGAGCAATTTCGCAAACGAAAGAGAATAGCTACAAAAATAAAGGAAACAATGACAAAAAAATGATACAAAAACAACTGAAGATAATCAATGAGGAAATACAATCTCTCCTTAAGGGTCATTGAGAGAGAAGAGGAAGATGCGGTAGAAGTGATAAAGGAAATCCCAAAATACTTCTGTTCGAGCCACTGTCGAGCCCTTAAGGAATGAAAATAATGAACTAATCAACGCTCTAAGTGAAATATTTGAAATATTGAGTGCTCAGTATGAACCATTTTTTAGGACCCCAAAAAGTGACAAAGTGGTTTCTGATCGCAATACCCTCTTTGAAGGGAAGCTAGAAAGAAAGAATATAGCGGATTTTGACTTTGTCCCAGAAGATATAGCGCGAGCTATAGGACAAACGAAATCACATTTAGCTGCAGGTCTGGACAAATGGGATGCCTCGATGATTAAAAACTGTAACAATGAAATAGTTACAACTCTGTATTTGATATGGATAAGATCTCTGGACACAGGAGAAGTACCGGGCATCCTGAAAAGGGTGAACATTGTCCCTGTATATAAAGATGAAGACAGATCCCAAACCTATAGACCAGTGTCAGTGACATCTCATCTCACCAAAATATTTGAAAGAATAGTTAGGAAGAAAATTTATGCCTTTGTGGAGACACAGGGAAGAGTCACTGAGAACCAACTCGGATTCCGATCAGGAAGTTTGTGCCTGTCACAGTTAATAGAGCACTATAACAATATAATTGATGCACTTGAAAACTATGAAAACTATGATGTAATATACACGGATTTTACTAAAGTATCTAACAAGTGTGATCATGGTATAATGACGCACAAAATTAAACAAATGGGAATACAGGCAAAGTGGGAAAATGGCTCTATAACTTTCTCAGGGAACTTCAGCAAGTTGTTACAATCCAAGGCAAGGGCGGATCTAGGCATTTCAGTAATGGGGGGGGGGTCCAAAAAAAATGGGCACAGTACTGAATTTTTTTTCTTAAAACAGACAACCAATGAGCAAGTGCAAAATCACTTGTATTGTTTTATTAGCTCACTCTCATTCAAATATGATACAAAAAAAAATCTAATTTGGGTACAACAGTTATCACAGAAAAATGTTCAAACAATTACAAATGTCTTGCCAATAAAAAGAACTATCAGAATAAGATGAAGATAAGAATAGTGATATGGCTACACCAGTACTAAGGGCACCTATAAAAACTATTACAACTACAAATTTGGAAGTAAAATGTATACGGATAAATATTCAAAATAGAATTTGAATAGAATAAAATAGCCATCATCTATTTACAAAAACAAAATTTGTTTTCAGAGGCATACACATCATTCAAATAGGACACTTGCAAGAAATTGAGGGAGTCCAGACATCGCCGACCCCCTCCTAGATCCGCCTATGCAAGGAATATCATTAACAGAACTGAAAGGACATAGCTGAGTACCACAAGTAACAGTATTAGCCCTACTACTATTCATTATTGTGTTGACAGACATAGACAACGAAGTAACCAATAATAATAGTACAGTAACATCTTTGCTGACGATACAAAAATCAGCAGAAAAATTAAAAATGCAGATGATGTGAAATTCTTACAGACGGACACAAACTGAATGTACAGATAGTCAGAAGAAAACAACATGAAATTTAACACAGAAAATTTTCAGTTCTTAAGGTATGAAAAAAATGAGAAGCAAAAACGAACGGCATATTATACCCAAATAGGCAGAAAATCCAAAGCAACACAAAAGCAAAAGAGTTACGAGTTATAATGACGGATGATACGAAATTTGAGACACAAAATCAGATAGCGATAAACAGGTCGGAAAGAATTACGGAACAGATACTGAGAACATTTAAAAGAAGGGACAAGGAAGTAATGATTCCTTTGCTGAAAACACTGAACATACCAAAATTGGAATACTGCGTAGTCTTGACGTTCCCATATAAGAAAAAGAAAAAGTCAGTAAACTAGAAGAAATCTGAAGAAAATTTTACAGCCAAGATCAATTACTGCAAAAAACTCAGTTACTGGGAAGGACTACTTACATTAAATGTATATTCGCTGGACAGAAGAAGAAAGAGGTACACCATAATAGTATAGAAAATAATAGAGAAACTAGTACCTAACCTCAAACTGAACCCCCATAACCACCCAAACAACACTGGAAAATGGGAAAGGTAGGCTGTGTAATGTTCCCAAACTAAAGGCCAGACAAAGGACATCTTCAACTCTGAAAGAAAATAGCTTTGTTGTAGAATGGCCAAGACTATTTAACCAACTACTCAAATACATCAGAAACGCCACCGATGTCAAATCTGGAGTCTTCAAAAGAAGACGAGACGCCTGGCTCAGGACAGTCCCGGATGAGCCGGGTGTGCCTGGCTATATGAGGTGGACAGTTCAGGATAGCAATTCTATCCTGCATCAAATCAGGTCTAGAGGTGGGACCACTAGCCAGAACCTCGTGTGAAGAGAGACCGACACAAGGAACATCAGCAAGGTTGCAAAGTATATATATTTTACTAATAGTAATGAATACATTTACAGTCTTCCCGAAAGTTCATGTACTGCGAAGTATTGGAGAATTTTCAAAACATTCATAAAATTACATTTAAAGGAAAACACTGATAGTCTCATTTCATTGCGGAAAGTTGTCTTAATGGAAAAATTAATATTTACCTTGTCATTCAAGATTCCAAACGAATTAGAAAGGCTTAAAATTTCGTTACTTAAAAGAATATAAAACTGTATGGCAAAGTTTAAAAATTAAAATAAAGTTTTAAAAACTGATGAATGAGTGAGTATTTGAAGTAAATAATAAAAAAAACATTATACAACCTATTGTTGTGGATTTTGCGAAGAGACGAATCTGTAAATTCCCTCCAACCACTGTGTAGTCCTTGAATGTCCTCCACGCTGGAACTGAAGTCTGTCTGGAACGATTCTTTAATGACGTCTTCTCCTATGTTATCCACTCTTAAACGAATCGTATCCGGCTGCTGAAACAGGTACATTGACGGTTGGTACTTTGGGCATTTCGTTCAGGAATTACGTGGAATATGACTTAATTTTAACGGTAACTAAAACTTACATCCACACACACATACACACACACAATGCAGTAAGTAAAGGCATTTCCGAAACAAAAGATTTAATTTAAAAAAAATTTCACGGTTAACTCCCCCCCCCCCCCAAAAATAGAAAAAATAAATATATAAATTAATTAAAGCCGAGTTCATGTATTGCTTCAGTACCAAAACGGATCTTTCTCAAATTCTTAAAACATATATGCAGATTTACATAATTTAAAGCCAGTGTCCTTAGCTAAGTAACATCGTTTTTCATAAGTAAAGTGAAGATAGTGAGGTCGAGGGTTCGAATCCCGATGGTGCTGGCAATGATAATACAGGAATTAGAGAAATAGGTACTTTAGTTGACCTGATAACTGTGCCAGTTACTGGCCCTCCTCACTCATTATTATTATATAATTTAAGGGACGGTCTATTAATAGGTTGCATTTGGGCCATAACTATACAAGTTCGTGAAGACAAGTAATTTTGGAAACAACACTCTCTCTATATATATATATATATATATATGTGTGTGTGTGTGTGTGTGTGTGTGTAGCTGGCTATAAGGGCAGGTTGAGAGAACAAAGTAACTCTCTCATCCATCAAATCCTCCAAATGAGGCGGGATGCTGCAAAGGGGTTGACCATAGGTCAATCCCGAACCATTGTTCGAAATCATCTAAAGTCTAAAGTATCTAAAGTAATATATATATATATATATATATATATATATGTTTATATCCATTATTTTTATTTCCAATGTTGTTTATTCGCGGGGCAATAAAATACACATTAAATGGAAGTGTAGATTTTCATTGCGTCACACACTAACCAAACTTTCGATTGATTTCTGACAAAATCCGGTCCGGAAGCCGAGTGTAGGATTCCCGAATCTATGTTTATTTTGGGGATTTATACTTCAATAAAAAAAAAAAAAAAAAAAATTAATTTTGTGTTTCAGAAATAAATAATAATTTAATTATCACGAAATTAATACGTAAATGAAAATTTGGATATAAACTACTGGTGAATAAATAGTATAAATACAGTTTAATTATACTCGTATATAATATAGAATTTCAAGTACAATTTATTTTAGAAATGGAGCACATTTGTTGGGCACAGTTGTTGGGCAATTTCTTGTGTATATATATATATATATATTATATATATATATATATATATACACACACACAACTGACTGTTGTAAATTGATTTTAATAGAGAAATAATTTACTTTCCTCATAAATTTAGGATATAAAGATTAAGGTCAATGGATACCCGTCCTTATGTGTTGAGCTCAGGCCCACAGTAAGCGTTGAAATAAAATTGAAGAGAGGAGAAGGCGGCTTAAGTTATAAAGCATCGTATTTATTTTATAAATGAGAAAAAACATATTTTATTCTTTTGTAATTAAGATACTTTTTCAAAATTAAAAATATGGTCGAGTAAACACATAAATTGCGTCATTTTACGTTTGATGAACTTATCAATGAAGATTAAAAGGGAAGTTGGTTTTCTGAAAAAAATTGTCCTCAACTGAGGACAGCGTAACTGTATATATATTTAATTTTGAAAAAAATTCGCCTACAAACAAAAATTTCTAAAAAGCTTTAAAAAATTACTAATTAGTAATACTGTTTTTCTTTGAATATTTTATTCCTTTCGAGGACAGTAATAAAGTTTCAAAAGCTAAACCCAGTTTTTACTGAATAGTGATTTTGTATGATTTGCGGGAATTTCATATTTCTAGGCGAACTTTTTTCCCTATAAATTCAATCCTCTTGGAAGCGGTTCCTCTGTTGTGGAATAAATACACGCGGAAGTCAGCCATTTAATGAGAGGAATTAGGATACCTTCGGGATATAATGATCTCTGAGAACGTTATTGTAGTCTCCGTTCACACCGGAAGTGACGACTTTCGGGCACGAGAGATTGTTGTCGTCAGTAGACAAAGGCGACGATTTCGACTTCTCGCGAAAGACGTTCAGGTTTATGAGGTTCTTCCATTTCTTCTTCAGGGATACCCTTTGGAGCGGGTCGAAAGCTTTTCTGAGATCAAGTCCTTCATCGTATTCGAATCCAACAGGCACCTGAAGGAGGAAAGAGAAAGATACGAGAGGTCGTATAAGAATAAAACGATACACATATATATATATATATATATAATATATATATATATATATATATATATATAGGTGTGTATGTCATGTATAAAAAATGAATAATAATGAAGTGTTCGTAGGCGGAGACGCGAGCTCGGAAAAGGAAAAAAATGAAGCATCACTTAAAAGGCAAAAGGAGAAATGGAATGGCATTTGCCTAAATCTAATAAAATACAATACAAATTCATAATGGATTTATTAGAAGCCGACCTTTTCGACTTGTTTTAAGGTCTTACCAGATGCGATAAGGACCCGAAATGGAGATGAAGATCGAAGAAAAATAGTTTGTATGCGTCTACTAAATCTATTAACATAATGTCGCCTTATTTCCTTAATAATAATAATGTAATTTATCGTAATTGAGAATATTTGAGGGGTCCTGCGCCTTAACGTACCTAAGCGCCAAAATTAAAATTCGTCAGAAATCGCCTCCAAAGTTCAGCAATATTCTGGCAATAGTATCTTTGTTATTAATTGAGCTAGAACTTTCATTTTTGGCTAAATTAGAGTTCTAAGTATGCTAATGAAGATGTTGATGAGTTTTTGGAATAGATTTTCATATTTTATATTTATATATATATTTTTTTTTAATTTTTTTATTTTCTTATTATGCCGAACTTTGGGTGAACTTTTGGCTGGCGATAGAGGTGAAAAAAGTAGTTCGCTTCATAAGGTTTTCAACCATACTTCTAGTGTCGTAAGATCATTATAACCCAAACCACGCGATAGAGGAAGGGTGAAAATAGTAATATCCATCAAAAAACAAATTTTCGCGTGTGGTGGCGCTTAGGTACTTTAAGACGCGCGACCCCTCATTTACCCATCAGATTTTTTAATGAAAAAATGCTTTTTTATTACATTTTCGAAGTGTGATAGACGTGATCTAAGCCTTCTATCACTGCTCTTTCGTACTTGGTATAAAAATGTAGAATCAAAGCGGACAGATTTATTATAAGAGTTAACCTAGAACTTAACCTAGCCTAATCTAATTTAACCAAAGGGGCGAAGACGGTTTGAAAATTTGACGTTTCAGTCTGTGTATAAGGGAAAATAATTTTTGTTAAGGTAATGAGTGTATAAACGTTCTTACCTTCTCATCCACCGTGGCACTTGCTTCTGGATTGGTCCTCTGTAATGACAGTTTAACACAATAACTGTCATTATGATGGAAATTGATGTAATTGTCATTACGGCAGTCAAATAAATGCCTGAAATCAAGAAATAGCATTAAGATAAATGCAAGCACACGTTAGTATTTAGGGTTTTAAGTCAGCGATCGTATGTCAATGGGTAGCACCACTTCCCTATACAAGTGAAGTAAAGACGCTGAATTCGGGGATTGGACTCCGGATGGTGTTGGTAATAATAATTCGAGATTTAACGCACTGGGGCGCATTAGTTGCCCTGAGCGCTGTGCCAGTTCCTAGTCATCCTCACTGATTACTATCAGTGTTTAATAGTAAAATACGTAAGGCAAGGCAATTGTAGTTTAGTATTCAAATTTGTTAATATTTTAGTAATAGCTCTTTTAACTATCAGCTTGAGCTGGAAAACTGTCAAATTTGGGCGTAAGATCCTCATTACAAATACTTTTATTAAATAGAAACATTAGAATAAGCCTAAAATTGAATAGGCCTATTTTATGATGTAGTGCTAAAATATTTGTACGCTCAAAAATTGAAGATAAAAATTCTTAAATCGTAAAAATGGCGTCACTTTCGTTTTCTTTCTAAAAAGGTTTAATTAAATGTTGTACATCTGAAATAATTTCATTAAACGTAATAATTAGAAAGATCTTTTAAACTTTCTATGACTGACTGTTACGAAATACTAAGGTTAATTCAAATAACTCTATTCGTAACATGACTCCATATACAAACAAAAAACTGTACATGAATATTTAAAATTCTTCATACCAGTGTAGCGTAAACAAAAAAAAAAAGCCTTAAAATCTGAGCTGTAAAAGCTTAAATTGCAAGATATACGTCATCCTCAAATTTTAAAATACTTTGCTCAGTAGTGACGTGACGCATAATCTTTTTAAAAAAAAATGCAAAAACAAACATGGTAGATGAAATATTTAATACACTTTACTCAACAAAAGTTTACAACAACGTATAACATGACGTAATTCTCAACAAAGTTCGTCTTAACTTTTAATGGTCCACCAAAAAAGTTTAAAATTAAGCTTAAATAAATGCGAGTTAATTAAATTTATTTTTGCAAACAATGGTTTTAAAAGTCTTGATAAAGAAAATATTCTAAATATACATTTTAATTTATTTTTACTGATATAATTCAAGTACACAAGTTAAAATAAGTTAAAATAAGTTAAAATAAGTTAAAATCATTAATAAAACAAAGGCAATAAAGTTCAAGATATTAACATTTCCCGGATTCATCGCGTTCTGTGATATGAGAGCGAATGCTGGAAGTTGTTTCTTTGGCACTCGGGGCAGATGAGTGCCAGATGCTTTGATGAAGAGTTTAATTAAAGACATTGAAAGGACTATACAGTAGAAAATCATATAAGCTGCAAGATTCAACTCGTAACAAAATCCATAAACAAGAGTTAATAAAGACAACCAATAAGAAAATTAGATTAGATTTGCGATCGTCATATATAGCGCGTAATAGCATCAAAGTCAATACAATGCAAAAAATCCGATTGTGGACCTAATTCTAGCCAATCAGAACTCAGGAAGCCGATGACGTAAATAATCCGATCTTTCCTTATTTTGAAGTGAGTTTTGCATTCTTTCAGACGAGACACGAATGGCAAACAGGAATGAAAAGGCGAGATACACCGAAAAGTCTGGGACAGCTGAAAAATTGAACATTTGGGGGGGGGGGGACTTTTTAGGTCTCTCTTAACAAGATTATCATTTATGAAGATACTGATTATATATATATATATATAACTCATATAATAATGCACACCACAAGGAAAAATGAAAAGAAATTCGTGTGGATATGCATCATTTACTTCACGTGTTTAACTGCGATATTCACCCCATATATATATATATATATATATATATATATATATCTATATATATATATATATATACACTACAGTAATCCGAAAAATTGAACTAAATAATTGAACAATTATATAAAAAAAAATGATGAATAAGTACTGCGACAGTATCCCCAATCATTGGAATTAGAATCTCTCTCTCTCTCTCTCTCTCTCTCTCTCTCTCTCTTCTCCTATGAATACCAAATCCAGTTCGTTATTTTCTTGCGTGCAAAACAACGACGATTTTATGATCCTTTTTCCTCTCCGATGCCAACCAGTGCCATTTTTAGAACTTTTTTTTTTAACGTATTGTGTCTTCAATAGGTTTTTATTTATAATGTAATATATATATAGCCTGCCAATACAAGCGTTTTATATATCCAGTATATACATTATATATACACCGGTGTGGTGTGTGTAATATATATATATAGATATATATATATATATTATATATATATATATATATATATATATATATATATATATAGTTTGACACTGATTTTGTGTCGTTAATCTTTTCTTTCCTATTACCATATTAACATATTAACTGTACCTTTTTAACACGAGTCTCTTTCTTTTCAGTATACAAGGTTTGGTTGCTACCATTTAAACGGAAGGGTCTGTGGTTCGAATATTTGCATGAACTGCAAACTCAGAGATAATGGTTTAGGGATATGTTAACTGTTGTTTACTTTTCTTTCGGAGAAATGATCAGTCATACGTTAAAAGAAAACTGATACTGAAAACTAGTCCGGGAAAGAATACGTTTCTTTCATGTTTTCAGTTTTCTATTATTAATCTCTGTGAAAGGGAGGGTCCTTAACCCCTGACCTATTTACCACGAGGAAACAACCTCATGAAGGGTAGCTCTTTGACCTTTGGTATACTGACCAATGAGAGGAATAGATTCTGATGTCTCTGGCATCTTCTCGGCGATGGCGAGCATGAAAACGCTGAAGGCGAGAAGGACAGTGACTCCAAGGGCGATCTTCTCCCCCGAGTCTGGAGGAAGGCAGAAGACAAGGAGGGTGAGGACGGACATCATCATGCAGGGGAGGACTACGTTGTACATGTAGTAGAGAGTCTTCCTCCTACAGGAGAAATAAGCAATGAATAAATATTATTTTAATTTCTTTTAAAAAATACATTTAGGTCGATTTCAAGGCAGAAATTTTCATTTATTATTTTCCAAACTTTAAAAAAATTGAGATTCTTAAAAATTTTTAGTTTGATTTTTTTTAATTGAGTTTTTTTAACCCTCTCATACCTGATTTTCGTTTACTTTTCATGCCACAAAAAAAACACTTATAAAATCTCATAAAATTTGATGGTCTCATTTGCGCCCATACGGCATGAAAGGGTTAAGTTCAGTTTTTTTTTCCGTTATTTAGTTTGATTTGTAATTAAATATTTTTCTGAGTGTTTTGAATTAAACTTTTGGGGTGTTTTAGTTTTTTTTTTTGGGGGGGGTTAATTTTTGTCCAGTTTTTGTTAAGTTTTTGTTTATTGATTTTGATTTTTCTGAGTTATGATTTTTTTTAATTTAGAAATAGGAACGAAGAATATTCAGTGTCTGAATTCAACCGAATTGAGGAAACTGTATACGTGAGTGCTGCACTTCCTCGTGTCTAACTAAGTAATATATGTATGTATCTGTGTATTTTCTGACAACAGAGTAGCATCAATGTGCGTTTATGTGTATACAGTGGTTTCCAAGTACGATTCCGAATGCGCACAACACGATATTGTACGTAATTTCTTTTAATAAATAACAGTGGTGCATGGAGACTTTTTAACTTTTTACGGCCGAAAGGTATCTTCAACTTACTGTGGCTGATGTGTGAGACCAGAATATTAACCATTCGACCATCGAGTGAACCAAAGTATCCTTCTACAGAAGCAAAAGTCTTTATTCTATTTAACCATAACTAGATAAATATTTATCTTGTTGTCAAGTGAGAAGATCAAGCCCAGAACTATATATAATATATATATAATATATATATATATATAATATAATATATATATATATATATATATATATATATATATAATATATAATATGCGTGTGTTAAAAATCACAGTTAAAAATAAAATATAAAAGCACTAAAAACTATGAAGCTTTTCGAGAAGCTCTCCTCTTCTTCATTCAGGCAAGAAGACCAAAGTGGAATAAAAGTTAAAGGGTGAGAACAGCATATGAACTTCATGTATTTGGCAAAAAAAACGGTGCGAGAAAGATTTAAAAATAATGGCGAAGTTTATAACATTCCATGTGGAAACTGCCACGAGGTTAAATGCTTCGAAAAGCTTCGCAGTTTTCGGTGTTTTTACCTTTTGCTTTTAATTGTGATTTTCAGCATATATATATATATATATATATATATATATATATATATATATATATATATATATATATATATATATATATATATATAACATCAAAGAAACTGCAAACATCCATTCTACATGAACGAGGTCTAAAAATTATGGGGATCATGGGACCATGAAACAAAATCTTTTTTATGCATTTAGTGTTTCAGGTTTGATCATTTTTCGCTGCTGAACTTACAGGCAAATTTTAGGTGATGCCATGAAAATATAAAATAAATAAATTTTAATACTTGAAAAGGTTTTAACTCAATTTTATATGTTTTAATAGCAAGTTTGTGAAGTAGCAAAAATTTTTATCGTCTTCGTAACGCAAAAGTCACGTGACGTGGGGACCTATAGCTTTAAGGGAACTCCGAACCTCTTTCAGGTCGCTACTTCATCTATGTCGCTTAACCTCGCTGATCGAACGGGAAGCGGTGGTGCGACATGTACACGCTGTCAGGGTTGGCAAAAAACCCACTTTAAAAAAAAAAGCCCCACCCACCCGGGCTTTTTCACACAAAAACCGGGCAAAACTGGGTTTTTTCAACATTATATCATATAATAGTATAAAAGCAAATAATAATAAAATTATATGCTCTATAAATGTTAAATGTTAATGATGATTGATTTTCACTCACTATAATCAACAGAGAGTGTATCAATCATTATTTTTACAAATTATTAAACTTAAACTGGGTTTTTCCAAATAAAATATCATAATAGCTTCTTAATATAAGATTATATATGCTTATAATGTGCATGATGATTGTTTTTTACTAACTATATACAACAGGAAGAATAGACATCAGCCATTGGGCTGTTACAGTGTTGGACCTGTTCAAACTTGTATTATGTTTTAAGGTACATTTTAAAGCAGCCTACAATTACACCATAAATTAGAAACTCAATATATATATATATATATATATAATTATAGAGAATCTGGGGAGAAAGAACGTTGTGTGTAGTTCTGGGATGTACAAATTATTATAAAGTAAAAGTAAAGTAGCTACCTTAAAGTACCTTAAAATATAAGATTAAAAAGTGTTTACTGAAAGAACAATTATTTTGTAAAGAATGAGTGATTGAATGGCTTAAAATGAACTAAAACTTCTTATTTTTGTTGTGCTAATGAAGCTAGATCTATGGCTTACTATTAAAATAAAATTATCTTTGGTAATGTATAATAGTTTTTTAAAACCAAGCAGAGTGCAGGAGATGAGGATCTATAATTCACTAAAGCCAGTTCATTTTCAGCAAACTGATACGTTCAATTCTTAAGTTTTTATCCATTAAAGCATTATATTAAAATATTCCAATGCACAATGTATGAATGCATGAATTATTTTAATTTATTGGTAATTATTTATAAATAACTAGATGTTTTATGTATGGTTAAGCTCAAATTAACCTGAATATTTGTGATTAAAAGCAATATTTGAAAAAACCCAATTAAGTGGGCAAAATAGCGGGTTTTTCCAAGTGGTTTAAAAAAAAAGAAAAAACCAGGTTGGGAAAACCGGGTCACCCACTTTGGTGCCAACCCTGCACGCTGTAGCCCTAGTTTACGTTTAAAAGATAATGTTTGAGTTAAAAATAAGTTTTTATGGTGCAAACTTTCCGAACCGAAAAAATTACCATGCGCGGTATATTGGTTTGAACCTTTAAGCAGGATTTGAAAGTCTGATACTCCCGAACTGATATGGCTCAAAGAAGCTAATTATGAAGATGGTCGCAACTACTGCTGTAACTGACGATTCGTAGCTCGAAAGCAACAATTAAGAATTTAACCCTGAAGAATCTGTACATTTCATTCCGAGTATGAAATATGGTTTGCGAATGAATCGCTCATAAAAGAATTATCTTGAATTCCAAGTATGAAATATGGTTTGTGAATGAATCGCTAATAAAAGAATGATCTTGAATTCCGAGTATGAAATATGATTTGAGAATGAATCGCTAATAAAAGAATTATCTTGAATTCCGAGTATGAAATATGGTCTGTGAATGACTCGCTAATAAAAGAATTATCTTGAATTAAAATAAATATACGACCTAAAGTTTATAAACCTTCTTCATACAATTCGTAAACTACTTTATTGTTCAACCTGTTTTTGTTGTGATCACTTACTTGGCTTCACTGACAACGATCATTCTTGTTATGATTTAGTAGCGGAACCTGACTTTCTTTTGAGGATAAGATGCTATCTATATTAACTGTATATTAACTGTATATATTAACTGTATATTACTTGTATATATTAACTGTATATTAACTGTATATATTAACTGTATATTTTAGCTATGGGTTTTCGATTTTCAGACTGGGTCGTTGTATACCTGTTAGCCTCTAAAAGGGCAACGCCCATAGTTCAGTGGGTAACACCGTTTCCCTATAATCGAAGTGAAGACACTGATGTTGGTGGTTCGACTCCAGATCGACTCCCGATGGTGCTGGTAATAATCTGAGTTAACGCGATGGGCCACGTTAGTTGGCCTGAGCACTGTGCTAGTTTCTGGCCCTCCGGAATGATTATATTAGCCCCGAAAATAAAAAAATAATTTTATTTAAGGTTCCTTTGTATGTTTTTTCGCTGTTGTTGCGCGTAGTTCCTTTAGGATGTACAGAGTGATCCCCAAAATTAAAAAATATATATATTTTTGAGAAGTTAATTCTGGGAGCATCTTTTTTGGGTCACCCTGTAATTCAGTAGAGCGGTATAATGAATGAAGTAAGATCTGGATATGGGTAAGCTAAATATCTCCTTGGATAAATTAAAGAATAGATGACTAAATACTGTACCGCATATCAAGGATGAAACTTAAGCAAAATTTATGTATAAAATATGTAATGTTTATTATCAGAAATGGCGGAAAATATGCCATAAATGAAGGTATTATTAACTTGAGAAGTTAACATGAGAGTCATTAAATTTTAATAACATTTGACATTAGATATGATGCTGCGATAAAAGGACGATATAGGGACTAAGAAAGAACACTATAATTAGAGCACTGGTCATGGTTCAAGGCACTACAGTGCCATCTGTTTATTCGTGATACACGTGGAGGATTTTCGTCTAACTCCCGTTCAACATCCAGTCTCTCATCCCGCCCCCTTCCAACACCACCTAGCTTCAAAATGAGCCAATACAGTTTCCGTATGAACATAATAAACTAAGAAAGTTTTGTTTCATTTGACTAACTTCACTAACTTTTGAATATTCAACTATTTATTTTTGTCATTTTCATGAAATTTCGAGACACCCCTACGAGGCACCTACGGCACCTCAGAGTGCCGCAGAACCGCAGTTGCGGAACACTGAATTGGCGGTATAGCTCTACTTAATATATGTGTGTGTGTGTGTGTGTGTGTGTGTGTAATAGACAGCCCTAATGTGCATGGAACAAGGAATCCTTCTGGAAAATTAAATCCACTATAATCCGAATAAGTAATGGTAAATGGAAAATACCGAAGTTTTTTCTTTTCCATGATGGAAGCCCAACGCGGACAGCGGGCCACGAGCAAAGAGGCCCCAAACTATAGCTTCCCTCAGCTATCTACTAAGCAGATAGGACCCAGCTTTGGAACAGGGTCTAGGGTTTAAAACTAACCTAAACAGCTACATTCAGGAATTCTACTGTATATACGCAAGAAACTCGTTGCATTTGCGACGTATTTAATTCACATCAAAGAAAAAGAGTAACTTTTGTATTTGGAGCTAAAATCCAAAACTTAAACCTCAATCGGCTTGTTCCAAAGCTGGAAGTTATATTTTGGGGCTTCTTTGCTAGTGACTCGTTGCCCGCGTTGGGCTTCCATCGTGAAAAAGAAAAAACTTCAGTATTTGCGACTTGCCATTACTTATTCGGACTATAGTGGATTTAATACCCGAAAAGAGTTCCTTGTTCCATGCACATTAGGGCTGTGTATTACATAAAAGTTATCTCAGAGACCATTCTGAGTTGTATCATAGCTCTCTCTCTCTCTCTCTCTCTCTCTCTCTCTCTCTCTCTCTCTATATATATATATACCGGGTGCGGCAAAAGTAACGCCCTTTTAATAATTGTATCTCTATAGTTTTATACAGTATAATTTTTTAGTTTTATATTGTATCATTTTGTTATTTTTTAGTTTTTACTGAGAAAGTACTTATTATTTTTCTTAAAATGTTGTATTTTTCTTAAAAACCTTATTATTTCTCTTAAAATGCTGTAATTGATTTATTTCCTTCAATAAAAGAGAATAAACTAAAAAGGGCGTTATTTTTGCCGCACCCGTTATATATATATAATATAATATATATATATATATATAATATATATATATATATATACTACGTTCGTTTGATAAAAATAATAAATAAACCAAACAAGAAATTAGGCCATTTTAGCATTTTAGTCCCGAGAGTGATGTTGAAAACGAAACTAAAAGATTGTATGGTAAAACTTTACAAGACACCCGCATTGCCATGAAACATACTACAGTAGCGAAACATATATCAATCGATAGAGCAGAAAAAATGGTGCAATCAGCTCTGTATCATTTGGAAATATTAGGAAGAGCAGTTGCCCAGAATAAGAAATATGAAATGTATGAGGAAATGGGTGAGAGTAATTCAGAGGACCTTGGAGTTATAGTTGATAGTAACCTCAGATTCGAAGAACATTTAGCGGAGAAAATAAATGAGGCAAATAGATTAGTAGGAATAATACGCAGAATATTTGTGACCTTAGACGAAGAAATGTTTAAATCATTATACACTGCACTTGTAAGACCTCATCTAGAATATGCCAACCAAATATGGTGCCCATACAAGGTAAAGGATATTGAGGCCTTAGAAAATGTCCAACGGCGTGCCACTAAGCTAATCCCATCATTGAGAGACCTACCATACCAAGAAAGACTTAAGAAATTAGATTTACCAACGTTGGCATATAGAAGATCTCGAGGGGATATGTTAGAGGTGTTCAAGATTACGCGTAACATCTATGATAAACAAGTATGCGAAAACCTATTTACGATTCAAGACAATACAATGACAAGGGGGCACGCCAAGAAGATCTACGAGGAGAGACCAAGGTTAAATTTGAGGAAATACACGTTCTGCAGTAGGGTCGTAAACACCTGGAATAGTCTACCAGCTTCATTAGTTGACTCAGATTCGGTTCTGAGCTTTGAGAAGACGTTGGATAGAGTGTGGGCCCACCAGGAACGCAAATTTGATTACAGAGCCGACATTCTTTGTACTAATCTCGACCGCCACCAGACAGAACACATAACCGAAGGTGAAAATTCGGAGCTGGAGTCACAGGCTTGATGGCCTCTTCCAGAAGACTTCTGTGAGTATCTGTGAGTATAACGAAAGTTTCGCATAGAAAAGTTAGCTAATTTTTAATTTTTTAGTTATGGTGTTGTATTTTTTACGCATGAACACGCCATGATTGCATTTGTAAAGTAGATTTTGTATTTCGGAAATGGACTTTAAAACTACATTAACTTCAATAGTTTTGTTACCTGTTACTAATTGTCGTATAGTTGTGTTCTTATAGCTTGCGTTAACTAGCTTTGTTTTAGTATTTCAAGTAGCTCGAATTTTATATTTAGCCAATTCAAACAACTTTCATAACCTTTTTCTTTCTATCTTTTGATTGCTTCATTTCTAATAATGATCAGTTAGGAGGGCCACAAACAGGCACAGAGCTCAGACCAACTAATATGTCCCGTTGCTTCAATTCTTGTACCGTTATTACCATCTTCATCCGTAAGTTTAAAATGTAATTTTAGAAGCAATAATGAAAATTTCCTTTACTCTAATAATAATCATGTTTTGATACATTCCAACTGTAAATTAGAGTAAAATCTATAAATTACCAATTACCAAACGATATCTTTGTTAAAACTAACGAAAATATCACGACCTAACCTAACCAATCGTTAAATTAACTGTACGCCCTTGACGAACGGTTAGGTTAGGTCGTGATATTTTCGTTAGTTAGCCTTATAAAGTTAACTAAAGAAGGCTGGTGGCCCTGATCTTCAAGGGACCCAAATGAAGTAGCAAGTAGGTCGTATATGGAGAGCGTCCGTTCGAATCGCGATAGTCATACCTTGTTCTACTTTTAAAGTTTTCTCGGTTGGTGGCTTTACCGTTCGTCTCAATGCCCTCTGGAGGAGTAACGACGTTAAATGAATCAACCAGGTAGTCATACCTGCGTCGAGGTTGTTTAGTTTAATAATTTAATTTTAGCGCTTATTAAGTTAAATCGTCCTTCTCTTATGTATGTCACCTGGCCTACAGCTCTTCTGAAGTTGTGTTGATTGCAAAGAGGCATCGTCCAAAATTAGGGTACTTGTTGCTCATGATTAATATAGCGCATGACGGTATGTCAGACCGTGAGGCTGAAACAGGGCCGGATTAAGCATTGTTAGGGCCGGGGGCAATGAATATTTTCGGGCCGGTGTCACTAGAAAAACACAATTCTTTACCTGATACATCATACATGAGTGATGTGATCAGCTGACTGGGATCGATCAACAGAAAACGAAACAAAAACAAAGATGTGATTACAGAAAATGTATACTTTGTTCACATAAATGGGATACTAAACTAGGTTTTGTAGAAGCGGAATCTAGAATTTTTTTTTCTTCCTCACGGTCGACCAATTATTTCAACGGTAGATTATATATAGCGTTTACATAGTTTCTTGGGGTCGGTCAGCATCTTGGGGCCGGTCAGCATCTGGGGCCGGGAGCAAATGCCCCCTTTGTCCCCATTATAATCCGCTACTGGGCTGAAGTTGAAGTTCGTGCTGGTTGTCCACAAGGATATTCAAAGATGTATCCATCTCTTGTTAAATACTGAATTTGGCAAGGATTGTCTGTTTATGATGAATACCACCCTTCCCTCCTTGACACTTTAACTCACTGAGTTACATTAAATTAAGGTAAAGTCTCCCGAACAAATTATTATCCAACGTCCCCCTTCTAGGGCTGGGCATCCGGGATCCCGGAGGAAGTAAAGTAGACAGCTCATTTCTCGGGATTTCGATTCCGGGATTTCTCCGTATTCTATTTTCATGGGAGACTTTTAAACAGTTTTATTATGAGGCATATTTATTTCATGCAAAAGCTTTTCACAATTGAAGTTTTCCTTCACCTGTTTTTTAAACTTTGAAACCGTTTTCGCTTGAGTATGGGGTGAAATAATATCCCGGGATCCCGGATGCCCAGCCCTACCCACTTCAAACTGAAATCAATCCTTTACGACCTCCTTATTTCAACTGCAAATGAAGTTCATGGAGTGAAACTTAACGGTAACCTAATCAGTGTGATGTAACATTAAAAATGAATGTTTATTTATGTTCATGGCATGTTTACTAAACAATTTTTACATTTCATACCGAGTATAGTGAGAAAGAATAAAATTAGTGCAAATGTCCACATTTTTACTTTTCATTTTTTCTTTTGCTATATCTCCTCGAGCCCCCGACTTTGAATAGGTTCCGCCCCCCTTCTCGATTTTGGAAAAGCTGGGTTAAGGAATTAGATTTAGCCTGTGAAGGTTTTGAAGCTATAAATTAGTTTTCAAAGTAGTTGTAAGAGAGAAGGTAATCTTTAAAGCTTATTTATACCCGAGTTTGGATTCATTCTTTATCATTTATTTGAACATAAATGACCAAAGAGGAATCCATTATTAAATTCAATATAGCTTCAGTAATTTCAGTAAGCCTTCTTTCTCTGCGTGTAATTTTGCCTCCCTCAGTCTTTTCCCAATAAAATTAATTTATGCTTTTGCCTATATTATTTTGTCTTACCTCTCGGCCCGGGTATACATATATATATATATATATATATATAATATATATATTATATATATATATAATATATATATATACACACACACACCGTATATATGATATTTTCGAGGAAATGAGAATTATAAAAGCACATTGCCCTGCTAACAAGAAAAGACAGGACTCCGCAGGTATATTCCCCACACCATTACATACAGGGTGTCCCGTAAGTCTGGACCCATAGGGAAAAAATAATAAAATTACAAAATAATCCAAAAATTTATTACATAATCTGTTCAAAGTGTCCGCCGTTGTGTCGCACACATAGTTGAAGACGCAATCTCCACTGCGACAGCACTTTCTGAATCACAGTCGCAGAAATTTCTTGACACGCCTCCACAATGCGTGCTTTAAGGTGGAAAATGTTCTGAAGTTTGACCTCGTACACTTTGGCTTTCAAGTGGCCCCACAAATAAAACTCCAGCGGAGTAAGATCATAATAAAAAAATAATAAAATAATATAAAAAAAATATATATATATTATAAATAAATTTTGGACTATTTTGAATTTTATTATTTTTCCCTATGGGTCCAGACTTACGGGACAACCCTGTACATCACCCCTCTATCCAACACCACCCACCGATAATACAACCACAGTGGATCAAGTGTCGCAACCCCAATTCTCCCAAATGCAGCGGAACAGGAACCGACATCGACCTAGAAACGACCATATATAGAAAACTAACACGGAAATTAGAAAGCCAATAAATGTTTTATACACAAATATTCAAGGCCTCTACACGGACCATGCAGGCTGCAAATTACAATACTTACAGAATTTAGCTACCGAATCCAGCATAGATATTATATGCCTAACGGAAACACACTCGTATAAATGCGAAAAAAGCTGTGAAAACTGTATCGAGGATACTGAATTAGCATTGCTGGACTACAACATACACAGAGCAGATAGAGGGGGAGGGTGTTGCATCTACGTAAAAAACACACACACACACACATGTGAAATGAAGGTAAACAAATCAAACAGCACAGTCGAAGTTATTATATTAGAAGTAAAAGAACTGAATCTAACCATTATGAACATCGACAGAGTTATATATGTCGAGAAGTTTCATGGCAACATTACTAAAGATGATAGAACCCAAGCAACAATGCTATTAGATATTATGGAACATTACGCCCTTAACCAGGAAATCTCTGAAGCCACGAGAAAAGAGAACGTTTTGGATTTAATCTCGACAAATAACAAGATAATAATAAATAAAAAAGTAACCCACACAAAGTTCTCCGACCATAACCTCATCGATATACAATTGAAGTTAGCACCCAGAGGTCCGAAAGCGCATCCTAGAGAGGTAGATGGAATATTTGAAGGCTAAACATAAATTCAAAGAAAGTAAATTGGGAAACGTAAATAAAGATTTAAAGGAGGTAAATGGAAATTGCTACGTCATGAGAAGACTCCACAAGATATACTATGTATAATAGAAACTGAAACCAAACCTATAATACTGAAACATATTCCAAAGAGACAGGAAAGGAAACGTAGCAAGCTCGAGAGGAAAATCAGGACACTATTCATGCAACGAAGACAAACCGTAAAACATCTCCACAGATGCAGAACTGATGCAAAGAGACTCAAACTAGAGAGGAAACTTGGCAAATAGAAATGGATCTAAGCAAACATTCATACATAAGACAACGAGGAGGAAAACAAGGTAGCAGAAAACATAAAAAATAACCCAAAATACTTCTACACGTTTGCGAAAAGAAAATGTAGTGTAAGGAGAGTATTGATTTGTTGATAGACGGAGAGGCCGAATACACAAATGACCCAAAGAAATAAGCAAACTGCTTCGGGAAATTTAACTCTGTGTTAGCACCGCTAAGTCCGAGATGGAAGTGGAAAACCCAGACGAATTTTTCGACATACAGTAGATACAAATCACCAAGAACAAATTCCGGCACAAACCTATTAATGGACTTCGAATTCACGGAAGGAGATGTAATTACGGCCTTCTCACAGATGCGAGACAATTCAGCACCAGGGTCAGACATATGGAGTGCCACGTGTCTGAAGAAATGCAAAGAGAGTATTGCCAAACCGCTCTACTTACTATGGAGGAAATCACTCGACACAGGACAAATTCCACTCCCCTTAAAGAAGCGAACATTGCCTCCCTATTTAAAGGTGGTAACAGAGCAATGTCCAAGAATTATCGGCCAGTGGCTCTCACCTCACACCTTATAAAGTGTTTTCAACGTATAATTAGAGGCAAAACTACCTACTACCTACAAGAAAAAGACTATACAACCCAATCAACATGGCTTCAGGGCTGGAAAATCATGCCTATCACAGCTACTAGACCACCGGGAGAAAATATTGGAAACATTGTGTCGAGGACAAAACATAGATGTAATATATACGGACTTTGCTAAAGCCTTCGGTAAATGTGACCATGGAATCATAGCAACGAACTTAAGAATGCAGGAATTACTGGAAAGCTAGGAAGGTGGATATTTAATTTCTTGACGCAAAAAAAACACAAAGAGTGGTGGTAAACAGAGTTAAATCGGAAGTCTTGAAAGTCGTGAGCTCTGTTCCGCAAGAGACAGTATTAGCTCCCTTGCTATTAATAATGATTGCAGATATTGATGTAGATATTAAGGACAGTTGTATCATGCTTCGCAGATGACACAAAAATATGTAAGGAAATACTGAACGAAGGTGACATAAGAAAATTACAAAATGACATTGAAACATTATTCCAGTGGGCAGAAGACAACAATATGAAGTTCAACGAAGAAAAATTCCAACTTCTAAGATATGGTAATAACAAGGAGCTACAGAAAAAAGGGTACAAAACTATGCAAGCCAAACAGATAACACCAAATCCACAAGTCAGGGATCTTGGAGTAATAATGTCGTCGGATGCAGAATTCAGAGTGCACATTGCACAATAACATCAAAATTACAACGGCTAGAAAAATAATGGGAATCATCTGGAGGAGCTTCCGCAGCAGAAAAGCAAACATCATGCTCAAATTATGGAAGAGTCTAGTCCTACCAATAATTGAGTGTTGCTCAGTACTCACTAGTGTTGAAAACGGGTTTGTAAAAAACCGGTTTTCAAAAACAGATCGATTAAAACCGGTTTGTAAAGTTTCGATTATTTTTCAACACTAGTACTCACAAGCCCATACAGAAAATGAGACATTGCGAACACTGAAGCTATACAAAGGACTTTTACCTCTCGAAAGAAGGAGCGAGCGGTACACAATAATATGCATATGGAAAATACTTGAGGGCTCTGTCCCTAACCTTAGAAATGAAATAGAAACAAACTGGAATGAGAGAGAGGCAGATTTTGTACGATTCCAGCTGCGGTGGGACAAGGGGCCATGAAAACGAGGATGGAAAATCCCTCGGAATACGAAGCCCAAAGCTTTTCATGTCTACCAAAAGAAGTGAGGAATCTCCAACACACCGACCTGAATAACTTTAAGAACTAGCTGGACAGGTTGCTGTGCAAAGTCCCTGACCAGCCATGCGTGCTGGCTACGATGGCAGGAGGAGATCAGACAAACTCCCTCCTTCACCAAATCCGCAAATGAAGCGGGATGCTGCAGAGGGGTCGACCGCAGGTCGATCCTGAACCGTCGTTCAAACTCACCTAAAGTAACCTAAAGTAAGTAAGTATATATATATATATATATATAATAATAATAATAAAAGGACGCGCGTGCGCGCGCGGGCGTGTGTGTGTGTGTGTTGTGTGTGTGTGTGTGTGGGTGTGTGTTCCAGCCATAGCTCCAAAATGGAAGCAGTTACAAACATGAAACTTCACACACATATTGATTAGGTGTGCACCTGGGTGTTGAATGCCCGGTTAGGTCAACTGTACGCCTTGACGATTGGTTAGGTTGAGTCGTGATATTTCCGTTAGCTTTAACGAAAATATCACGACTCAACCTAACCAATCGCAATGCGTACAATTAACTATACCGGTCATTCAATTAACCTCTTGGGCATTCAGTTGACCTAACCGGGCATATACCTTTGTTACACACCTTGTTAACACCTTGTTTTAGCTTCGCCCGAATTGTTATTCTGACGAAGGTCAAGTTTTCACCCACTTAGACCTACAGTTTAACGTGGAATCCGAACCCACGCCCCATCAGC
>JAJOZX010017390.1:0-50000 GCA_023014485.1 Bathynomus jamesi | reverse complement strand
ATATATATATATATATATATATATGAAAATTATTTCACGAAAGTAACACGTGAAAAATATTTATGATGAATAAAACCACGAAGGAAAGGAAACACAGATGGTGCTCAAGCGCTTTCGTCTAATGACATCCTCAGGACGAAAGCGCTTGAGCACCATCTGTGTTTCCTTTCCTTCGTGGTTTTATTATCATATATATATATATATATTATATATATATGTGTGTGTGTGTGTGTGTGTGTGCACGAGTTGCTCATTCGTTTATTAATATATATATTTTTATACAAATATGGTTATACGTTTTATATTTTCCAAATAATTAATATACCATATGTCCCACAAAAAAGTACACCCAACTTTAGATTGTACTAACTCCTCCAAAAATTGAGATATTTTGGATCTGTTTGTTTGATTTAATATAGCAAATTATTCTTTGTTAACGTTCAAATTTATTCATGTTTAAACGATTTAGTGTTTAAGCATCTGCTTTTAACTGAAGGGTACAACAAAATGGATTGCGCAAAATTGGTCAGTGAAAAAATAATGTGTGTGCTATCGATGTAATGAAAAGACAAATACATAATAATAGATACTTTAACATAATTTTAATAAGATACAAAGCAGATTTTTCTTTATTCCTTATTGCAAAAGTTATGCTTAGTTTCGTTTTATTTCAACATGACCGCCATTCCTATCGATACAAATCTGGAGTCGAGCTCTCATCTTCCCCATCACTCTTTTGATAAGATGTGGATTGTCTTTTAACAAGTTGATTTCAGCTGTGATGCGAGTCCTCAAATCATCTAAATTGATAGGTTGTGATGCAAATACTCTGTTTTTCAAATGACCCCATAAAAAGTAATCACACGGGGTCAAGTCAGGGCTTCTGGGAGGCCATTCAATGTCATGGCCTGTACCAATTACTCTTTGGTGGAAGACTTCCTGCAAGCGTTCCTTCACAATAACTCTCCTGTGAGCAGGAGCTCCGTCTTGCACCGACCAAATACGATTAAATCGGTTTCCATAAGTAATACGTATTTGTAGAAGGATTTCTCGGTCTATCATTTCTAGGTAAGCTTCACCATTTAGATTACCATCGTAAAAGACCGGGCCAATTACCGCTCCATTACCGCACAGTCCTACCCAGAGAGACAGTTTTTGTCTAGAGTTATTCTTTTCGTAGATATGATTGTCAGGTGGATGATTTTTTGGTGCATACTGACAGCAGATTTGTCTGTTCACTAGACTATTCATAAAAAAGGCCGCCTCATCTCCAACCACTAATTGTTCCGTGAATCTTTCTGGTTTTTCAAGAAACCACTGGGCAAATCTTAGGCGGCGAGGTAGATCTCCTTCAATGAGTTGATATCGAATTTCCATTCTGTATGGGTACAAATTCAAATCCTCACGAACAATTCGATGAAATGACATGCGTGAGAGTTCTGTACCATTTCGCCTGGTGGACACTTTTGGATGTCTCTCTAATAAATGCCGAACATGCTGAATGTTCTCGTTTGTTCTTGCCGTCTTCGGATGGCCTGAACGTCCTTTGTTCAAATTGAGGACCGTTCCTTCTTCTTTGTATTTCCGAACATTCTTCAAAATTGTATGTTTAGTTGGAGAAGCTCTATCGGGAAATTGCAGTTCGAAGGTATTCTGAACTTGTTTTAAGCTTTTAGTTTGCAGATAAGTTGTGACCATGAGAACGCGTTGCCTTCGTGTAAACTGCATGATAAGGGTTTCAAAGTTATTTACAAATTTAGTAATTCAGATTCTTCATTTATATGTATGACTCGTATCTTAGATACAAAAGTTCGAATTATTTAAAAAAATATTTGCAATATTCTTCGACGTAAAAAGTAGCACATTGGTTAAAGCAAGATGAGCTATCTGGCTGGGAGAAATGATCATTCCACGTAACCCATTTTGCTGTACCCTTCAGTAAAAGCAGATGCTTAAACACTAAATCGTTTAAACATGAATAAATTTGAAAGTTAACAAAGAATAATTTGCTATATTAAATCAAACAAACAGATCCAAAATATCTCAATTTTTGGAGGAGTTAGTACAATCTAAAGTTAGGTGTACTTTTTTGTGGGACATATGGTATATACAAGCGCGTCCTTTACCACTGTTATTCGTGATTTAACGTGAATTGTGATATTAATAATAATAATAAAAATAGGAATTATGTAATAAATGTTTTATTTATTCCTTGTACACAATTATATCATTTGTTTGGTTTTCTGAATAATTAATTAATTGCTATTTCTCAAATCGGTCTTTTAAGACTGTTAATGGATGAATATATGGGTTAATTTAGTCACTCGGTCGTATGTATAGGAATGTGTGTGTGTGTGTGTGTGTGTGTGTGTGTGTGTGTGTTTAAATTCTAATTATTTATTTAATAAACAGAATTTCTATTAAAGTAAATTGTTGGAATTAAGGAGAAGATTCATCTGTTGTGGTAACGGATTAAAATAAATGGTGGTACCTGACAGCTTCCATCATATAAATTAAAATATATGGTGGTATTTAGCAACCAAATGGCTGAATAATATATGAATTAATTTAATAAATATTGCTATCTGGCAATTCAGTCTTCTATTGGATGATTAATATAAGAGTAATAAAAGAGTAGTCCGCCTGGGAGTGGGCAAGCCAGCCCAAGTCTCAGCCGGTCCCAAGCCCGGAGAAAGGAGGAGGGTTGGCGGCAGGAAGGGCATCCGGCCGTAAAACTTTTGCCAAAACCTTATGAATGCAGATCCATTATAACAAGAGGAACAACAAAAGTAACGGAAATCTCCAAGAAGGCACAGGAAAAGAGATTGAGATGGTATGGGCATTGGCATGTCCAGAGGAGGGAGGAAGAGTATGTGGGACGACGGATGCTGAGGATGGAAATTCCAGACACGAGAAGAAGAGGTAGACCTAAGATGACGTGGCGGGATAGACTGAAGAAAGATAGTGATAAGGAACTGGAGGAAGAGGTGGCTCAAGACAGAAGTGAATGAAGAAGAAGGATCTGCAACAGCGACCCCACATAGAAGTGGGCTAATAAGGCTGCGGAAGAAGAAGAAGATTGGATGATTAATATATGGTTTAATTAAATATATAGTACAAACTGGCAACTCAGCCTTCTATTGGCTGGTGAATTAAATACATGGCGCTATCTGGCAATTCAGCCAACTGGCCGATTAGAGGTCTATAAAAGAGGGGAGGCGGACGACGGAGTCATACAAGCTCGGCTCCCAGCCGAGCAAGGACATCTGGTCCTTTCTGTTTCTGGCCCTTTGGGTGGTGAGGAATCCGCTTTCTTCCCATAGAGGCCTCTTAGGTTAGGTATACCCCTTTGGGGGAATAGCTTGGGGGAGAACTCCGCCTCCAAGTTGCATGCCCCTTGCAATCCCATTTTGGGGTTGGCAACAAAGGTTGGCACTCTCTCTCTCTTTCTGCTCCTTTGGGGGAATTTTTTCTTTTTTCTTTTGTTTTTTCTTTTTTTTTGCACAAAGGGTGGCGGGGGTGGCACTTTTGCAATAAAGGGGGGTGCGGTGGCACTCTTGCAACAAAGGGGGTGGGGTGGCACTCTTGCAACATTACGTAATATTATGCAACATTTCTGCACTCTGGCATTTTGACACCATACTACTAATGTAGAACAATCTCATCTTACTATTTATCGTAGTCTTCTAAAATTAGTTGAAGGCTATTTTGAAAGCTCTGAAGCGATCAAATGCCTCTTCAAAAATCATTGTAGAGGTGAGTACCAGGTAACTAAACCCCATCTCCCTCTCTAGAGAGCGAAGGGTATTTTCTTAGGTTTCTATCCTTTAGCTCTTCTGAATGTGTGAACTATAAATAAAACAAAACTCCCTCTGGATGCGTGTGGTAGGTTTAACTTTGTTCCGTAAAGACTTCGTAAGCTTAAACTTCTCCTTTCTATGGGGGTCGCTTTTACAGCCATTCGCCCGTGTTCCCTTCTTCCTGCTTAAATCGTAGCTGAATATCCATAATGTATGTATTTATAAACACATGTTTGTAGCTTCCTGCAGATAATCTCTATGTACTTTTTCTCTCTTTGTCTCTATAACTTTAAAACTAGTGTAAATAATCTCACTACTTTGCATTAATTATCTAAGATTTACCAAATAACTCTATTTCGCCGATAAAGCAAATTTGCTCATTAATGTAAGTACATTAAGAAATGTTTGAAAAATGTAGCATACTGTGTTTTCCCCATTATTTGGTTCAAGTGAAGTCATTTGGTACCATTTTCATCAAAATTGAAATTAGCTTAGGGGTCGCTCAAATAGCTTAAAGATAGCATGTTCAGTCATTTAAGGTAAAATGCTAACTTCGTAAATAATGGAGATAACCTCATCAACCTGCCCCTCGTTTTGATCCTCTCGACGGGAAAATGCGATTGAAAGCAATTTTGATATCGATATGAGTTACAATTTTCAAGATATTTACCACTAAAATATGTTATTATTAATGTTTTCATGTATATTTGTAGTAATTTTTTCATCCTCATGTAGGGCCAGTAAAAATAACGGGGGAGGAGGATAATAAAATGCCCACTCTGGACCCACCCCTGTCTGCCTGAAAAACAGGTTCCGGCATTTGCATTTTATTATCCTCCTGGTCCCCACTCTTTATTGATAAACAAATTTACAAATTATTCTCTACAATTCTATCCTAGTGTTTTCTTTGAGAAGTTGGGATACTTGTTTCGGTGCTGCTCGACAGCCTGTAATAATCGTTGCCGATCCTTATGGTTGTCACTTATTATTGTGCCATACTCTGTATTCAGCTTGACACCCCTTTCAGCGGCATTGTTTACCACCTTCAAAGTTCTCACGAAATTCTCTGCGACCTGATAATCCGCATCTTGTGGTCAGTCAGCCACGGGTTTCTGTAGCCATTCATCGCTCACATCCAAGCAGCTGAACAAGAAATGAGAATCATGGCCCACATAGTCTGGTATCGCGCTTTCTGCCGTGACACTGACGGTTGTGAAAGTTGGCCTCCCGATCCTGAAGCTGACTGGTTTCTCAGTTTCAGTCATCTTCGACGCTATTGCCTGCTTCAGTTCGTCTGTGACTGCGGGATGGTGACTGAACAGAGAGAAGACTATGACTTTCTTTGTCAGATACCACTTGTGACGGAAGAATTTCTCGAGAGAGGCGTTGGCCACCTCCATGTCTAACTATCTGAAGCTCATCATGGCCTTGGTAAACCACAGGTCATTGATTGGTGCATCCGCTTCCCTGCTTGCTTTCATCCAGTATGGCGTGTAAAACTGAATGAAAGTATTCAGTCTTCTCAGCTTCGTCAGGAGCTTCTCCTCATGGTGTAACTGCTCCGCCCACATGAGCATCTTCTGGGCGTAGAGAATTTTGCCCATCCAACGGGCGTGGTGTGTTAGACCAGGTTTCCTCTTATGGTGACTCGAGTAGGCACCTACCGTAGGAGGATCAGTGCGTTCTCTGCACATTCTCTGTAATCGTCCCAAGGCAACTTCTCTCCTGTTGTAAGCACTTCAAGCAGGTCTTTCTTTGCCTCTTCTGCACATTTCAGAAGCCACGGATACGAGAGTTGAAGTGTTTGATGCGGCAGATTAGTGTCTATGGAGTGCCATGCAGACTTGAACTGATGGAATATGGTGTTTTCAGGAGCGCTGGTCTTTCCAAGCAAGGTCTCCCACACACTGCCAAGAACAAGTTCCAAAACATGGTGCCTGTAGCCCAGGTAAAACATTTTATTCTGTCAATTCTTCGATGTATTTAGCGGCTCCACCATTCCAGCCACTGTTACTCGCGGTTGTATCAAAATCGAGAGCTTTCACTTTCTCTTTGACTTCCCACATTTCCAGCATCTCTACATTTGCTTCCGCTTGGGCTTTCCCAGTAGCATGTGGTAACCTCTGAACACCAAGAAACTTGCCCTTGGAAAAATTGGGAGTGAGACCTGAGACAAGTATAGCAACTTACCGTCCCAATGTAATGTAACAAACTCAGGAGGGTTCTGTCGAACCGAATCCAGAATTTCTAGCAAAATATTATGTGTGTTTGCCGTGCGCTCACGGCGCGTAGTGCATCGGGACAAGCTGAAGTTGGACAAGCTGGCGCCACACACCTTTACAACTGTAGCTACTCTCGTGGTTGGTTACCTCATTATCACTCATTTTGATCCTATCAAATGTTGATGTCAGCTCGGGGTCCTGCATGATACATTTTGGCGCTTTTAGTACCATAAACTGCGGTCTTGTTGACGGTCCTGGTGAGAAATCGGTGCTCTCAGACTCTCCGTGATCCTCTGTCTCACTGTCATGTGACATCTTCTGGGGCTGCTGATGCGCTACTCTGAACTGATGCAGTTCGCATTGCTGCATTCTGTCTGGAGCGCCCTCAATATCTGAAGCTTTTTCTTATCAGCAAAGATTTTATCGTTATCACTAAGTGTAGCTTCTCGTCCATCGCGCTGGTCCAGATAAAAACTTATGTCTTCCCTTTCATCATCAGTCATGAGAAGCCTATTCATTAGGACTTCCTCGATAGCAGCAGAGGCTCCAATATCCCAGAGCTTATTGACTTTATCTGCAAAGATGGCCCATTTATTGTCTGGGTCACTCTCTCTTATTTTATTCTTGTCTAACAGCCTCCACTCACGCCACAAAGTTTGCAGCTTCGCTACGCAGTTATGCGGCCGAATGGTCTTTATACGTGTCATGTTCCAGGTCAATATATTGTCTACAGTTATTTTAAATGCTTCGTTCCTGTTCATTGATGGACTTTGATTTAAATGGAAAAAAACTGGAGCATTTGTCGTGCTGTAGGCAACCTTGCACCACATATAGAGGAGGACGGCTGAACTACAAGGAAATGATTTGTTTCATTCCATAGAACGGTACAGATGGTGACACTTTGGCATTTTTACGAGGAAGTTCTTGAGGGGTCTAAAGTCTTTTATCACTACGGGTTGTCACTGGTTCAGGATCCATCTTAGCTTGAGGAAGTTGAACAGGACGTAGATCGTTTATTAGGATATCTGGAAAAGAGGTATTAATTACATGCTGGCCAGTTGACATATGGTATCTACATACAAAAGAAATTGACCAATATCATATCATTTCATTCCAAATGTGCACAGCGACTTACACCAAATGAAATTAATTTTTGAACACAGAAATCACTACGGACGTATTCCTGAATCACCACAAAACTGCATAACTCTATGATAAAATAATTGACATATTTTGATGTCAAATATCTTGAAAACCGTAGTTCGTTCCGATATCAATATTGTTTCCAATCGCATGTTTTCGTCGAGAGGATCAGAACGAGGGGCAGGTTGATAGGGTTAGCTCCATTATTTACAACGTTAGCATTTTACCGTAAATGACTGAAGCAAGCTATCTTTAAATTCTTTGAGCGACCCCTAAGCTAATTTCGATTTTGATGAAAATGGTACTAAAAGACTTCACTTGGACCAAATAATGGGAAAAAACAGTATGCTACATTTTTCAAACATTTCTTAATTTTGAACACCCCTAAATCACACACACACACACACACACACACACACACGAGTGTATATATATATATATATATATATATATATATATATTGGGTAGGCAAAAAAAAGGGAGACCTTTTAAATCCTTCATATCTCGGCAAATATAATACATAGAACAATAAAATTTTAGTATGTTAGTACTAGGTAATTTTATGGTTTGTATGCCATCTTTTAGCATTCTAGCTGAGAAATTGGATTTATGGCGAATATTCCAGAAAAATCTGGCTAATTATAGGTTCAAATTGATAATTAAGGCGATTTTAATTAAAGTAAGCCAACTGCAGGAAGTTTGGACAAGCTTCTCAATAAAATCGATAAAACAGGACATATCTAAAGAATACCAGGAAGCGGTATTAAATTTGGCCACCAAACAGTCCTGATTTAAATCCTGTCGATTACAGCCTTTGGGAAAATTTGTCACAGAGAATTTATCGGGTCAAAGTAAGAAATGTCGCTCATTTACGACAGCTTCTTCTGGAAAAATGGGATGAGCTACCACAAGAACAAATCAATAAAGCCATAGATGAGTTCCGTCCAAGACTGAAAAAGGTTGTAGAAGTTCGTGGTAAACATACCGAGCAGTTTTTTAAAAATCAATATAGTACCATATGTGAGTACTTTGTAACTTTTTATCTACACATTCAATGCAGTAGTAGTGTAAATGGAGAATCTCCAATGGCATAAAGAAATGTTCAATAAATCCATAATTTTTATTAGTTTTCTTTGAAATCCACTCACCGTACAGGAAATTTGCTTAGTTGTGGGGTGTGAAAAAAAGATTGAAATCTGACCATAACTTTGGATTTTACAGCCAAAGTTCGAGGTCTCCCTTATTTTTTGCAGACCCGATATATAAATTCCGTGTGTTGGTCTTTCTTCACATGAAGGTCAAGCTGGTGGCCCCGCCTCTATGCCTGGCTTGGTGGAGGAGCGAGTTGCTCTCTTGTGCTCTCCACCGCACATAGCCAGGTACACCCGGCTCATCTGGTACTGTCCTGAGCCAGGCATATCGTCTTCTCTTGAAGACTTCAACTTTGACCCCTGTAACGTTTCTGAGGCTCTTTGGAAGTGGTTAAAAAGTCTTGGCCCCCTGACAACCAAGCTATTTTCCTTCAGTGTTGAAGAGAGGTCCCTTGTCGGGCCTTTAATTTGGGAACACTAAACATTCTGTCTTTCCTATTTTCTAGCGTTGTTTGGATGATAATTGGGTTTAGTTTGAGGCTTGGTACCAGTTTTTCGATCATTTTCCATATTTAGATTATGGCGTACCTCTCTTCTTTCCAGGGAGTACAGATTTAGTTTACGTAGTCTTTCCCAGTAGTTGAGTTCTTTGCAGCCATCAATCTTGGCTGTGAAATGTCTCTGAATATCTTCTAGTTTATTAATCTCTTCCTTTTTATATGGGGACATCAAAGCTGAGCAGTATTCAAGTTTTGGTATGATCAGTGTTCTCAGCAGGGGAATCATTACTGTCTTGTCCCTCCTTTTGAACGTTCTTAGTACCTGTCCCGCGACTCTTTTTGCTTTGTTTATCACTATCTGGTTTTGTGTTTCAAATTTGGCATCATCGGTCATTATTACCACCAAGTCGACCGCTTTCGTGCTTCTCTAAATTTTCTGTCTATCTGGAGCATAATATGCAGTCTGTTTACGTTCTTCATTTCTACCATATATCAAGAGCTGAGATTTCTCGGTGTTAAATGTCATATTGTTGTCTTCTGACCATTTGTATATTTTGTTCGTGTCCCTCTGCAAGGCTTCCACCTCATTTGCATCGTTGATTTTTCTGTTGATCTTTGTATCGTCCGCAAAGGATGTTACTATACTGTTGCTGTTTACTCCACTGCCTATGTCTGTTAGCATGATAATGAACAGGAGTGGGGCCAGTACTGTACCTTGTGGTACTGAGCTGCGGACTTCTGATTCTGATGATGATATACTTTGAGTTTTGACGACCTGTAGACGTTCTCTGAGGAAGTTGTAGATCCATTTTCCCACTTTGCCTGTTATTCCCATATGTTTCATTTTATGTGCTATTATACCATGATCGCATTTGTCGAAAGCTTTAGCAAAATCTGTGTATATGACATCGTAGTTGTCATTGCCTACCAGTTCATCTAGGATATTGTTATAGTGCTCTATAAGTTCTGATAGGCATGATCTTCCTGATCGGAATCCGTGTTGATTTTCGTTGAATCTTTCCAGTGTCTCCAAGAAGTCACATTTTCTCTCTGACTATTCTTTCAAATATTTTGGTGATGTGGGTCGTCAATGACACTGGTCTATAGTTCTTTGCTTGAGATCTATCACCTCCTTTATATATAGGGACAATGTTTGCTCTTTTCAAGATGCTCGGTACTTCCCCAGTTTCTTGGGATCTTCTCCATATCCAGTATAAGGGTGTAGCTATTTCATTTTTACAGTTTTTAATCAATAGTGCTTTCCATTTGTCCGGACCTGCAGCTGAATGTGATTTAATTTGTCCTATAGCTCTCGCTACATCTTCTGGGGTAAAATCAAAGTCTGCTACACATTCTCCTTGCAATTTCTCTTCGAAGAATGCGTCTATGTCAGGTATCGCTTTGTCACTTTTTGGGATACTGAAGACGAAGACCGAGTCATACTGGGCTCTCAATGTTTCAGATATTTCTTTTAGATCGTCCGTTAGTTCATTATTTCCTTTCTTTAAGGGCCCGACGGTAGCGCGCATTTTTGTTTTCCTTTTCGCATAGCTATAGAAGTATTTTGGATTTTCCTTTATTGCTTCTACCGCCTTTTCCTCTTCCCTCTCTGTATGGCCCTTAATCATGGTTCGTATTTCCCTATCGATACTCTCCAGTTTTTCTTGTATTACTTTCCTGGCATTGTTGTCTCCGCAATTAACCAACTTCGCCGCTACTCTCTTTCTTTTGCGGAATAATCTTCTCTTTTGCCTCTCTAGCCAATTCCCTTCTTTTTGGCTGTGCTTTCGAGGCATATTTTTCTAAAATTCTCAGCGTCTTTTCTTCCAAGGTTGTTAGCATTTCCTCAGTTGTTTTATTCTCTAAAACTATTCTCCACTCTATTTGAGCCATGTGTGATCTGGTTCCTTCCCAGTTTATGGTCTTGGAGTTTAAGTTAAAAGCCCCAAATTTGCTTCTTCCTTCCGTATGTGTATTGTCTTTTAATGTTATCGCCATATTTGTTGATATCTCGATTATGTTGTGGTCTGAGATACTAGTTGGGGTTATTTTTATATCAACAATCAAGTTCGTTTTATTCGTGAATACCAGATCTAGGCAGTTATTTTCTCTGGTATTTTCTGTTATCTCCCGTGTTAGCATAAGCTCGTTTGTGACAGCCATCAACATTTTTGCTTGCTCCTGGTGCTCTCTTGTGCCGCCCTTATCTTGCTGTATAAATATATTTCTACCCACCTTTTTGTATTTTATAAAAGAAATTAAAATCGCCGCAGAATATTATATTTGGGGATGGAGAGTTTACGGACTTTATTAGGGTTCTGATATCATAATGGCATCCGAAAATTTTTCAGATGGAGATTTTGTAGGTGTATATATACTATCAGTACCACGTTTAGTTTCTCTCTTTTTCATTGCAAGGGTTTCCACGAAACTGTTGGATTTACTTATTACCGTCTCTGTCATATGACTCTCATGTATTTAAATAGCACAGCCACCTTTACGTCTCGCTGTTCTATCCGCTTTAGTAAGTTGAATCCATCGATATACAATTCTTTCTAATCGATACAATGTTTGCAGTTATTGCAGTTTCCTTGGCAATCTTTAATATGTGTTTCTGTCAGGCATACGATGTCCGCCCTTGTTTCGTCCATAAATCCTTTCATGTACGAAACTTTGTTTAGTGAGTTGTTCGGTTTTATTCCTTGAATATTTACCAGGACAATGTTTATGTTCTTTGTTTTGCATTGCCCCTTGTGCATTTTAAGTTCGTTGTCCTTTGGTATCGCGTGTTTTGCAGCCTTGTGGTCCTCCAAGATGGATCCGTTCGCACCTACCTGTTCTGGAAGCTTCTTACCACGAAGCGGTCCGGCTCGGGGTTCCAAGCTGTGTCATCTGCATGTGCTGTATAAGATTTAGCAGCCGTATTGTGTCCGAGATGTTGAAAATTTGTTTGCTATTTGTGTACATATTTTTTTTATCACATTCCTCCTGTTGTCATCTGAAACTTGTCCTTTGTCCTTTGAACTTGTCGAGAGATGATGGTATTAGCATTTTCTCCCGTACTGGTAGGTTCCATATGTCATGTAGGTCTTGCAAATGTTCGGATGGTAGAATTTGCAGTTTCCACCGAATTTGCAGTGACCATTATTGTAGAATTAGTTGCACAAGGGAGGGTGATCGTATATACATTGTCCTCCCTTATATCTGCAAATTACTTTCACATAATATTTACATATAGTTTCTTCCCCATTTTTATTTGGGGTCTTAGTTTTTGGTGGTTTCACTTTGATTTCTTTATTGTCTACTTGTTTTTTCCTATTGCTGCTAATGTCCTTTGTTTGAAATCTTTGGATTTGGTTTTGTGCCTCTGTTTCCTCTGTTGGTGCTTCTTTTATTTCTGCTTCCCGCTTCTGTTTTTTTCCTGTTTTTTCCTGTTCATTTTTCGCAGTTTCCTCTTGTACTATCTTCGTTCCTTCTAGTTTTTTCTCTGTTCGCTATTCATAAATTCCTCGATTCGATTATGCAGCTTCTGCAGAAGAACTTGAGTCCGTTCAATTGTTTAGTGCCTGTTATAAGAGAGATTTCTTCTCCGCTCCATCTCAGGCATTGAAATTCGACTAAGGACTGGCAAAGGTCGCAGCGGATTGTCTTTGATTCATCTGTTTCTTTTTTACAGTATCCACAGGATTGTATGAATTTATTTGTCATTGTCATGTTTCTAATGGTATGTAAATGATTGTGCTCGAAATATTGACTCAAAATGGTAATTAATTAAGTGAAGTACTTGATTTGACTTTAAAAATGAGGGGGGGGGATTTTTCCGTTATTTCGGGGGTAGGTGGGGGATGGAGGATGCGGCACGCTGTAGATTCCCACTGATTGGTGCCCAGGAGTGTACCGCAGGGGATAATTGAGGGATATTGCCTTTCGATTGGCAGCTAAATTTCCTCGGAGAGAAAGCACTCGGGGAGGGAAAAAAAACGCTGTACAGATTAAGTTGCTTTGATTTTATTTGCTTTATTTCAACATACGCCACTATTTCACCACTTAAAGAGAAATACGACTGTGCACACTGAATATTTACTAAAAAATTGGCACTGCTTAAGAAGGATTAACTGCAGGATTTTTACTGTAATATCACTTTCATTCGTACTTCAAACGTAACACGTGTAACCGTCACACACATATATAGATTTTTTATATATATACAGGGCGTCCCAAAAAAAGGTATACACACTTTAAATAATTATAAAGGCAGTGTTTATTAAAATACATTTCATTTTCAAAATGTAATAGAATCTACAGACATTATTTAATTGTTTTGTCAACGCCTGTTTTCAAACTGACGTCCGTTCTGGTCCAGGCACTGCTGATAACGCGAAGCAATGGAATCGCAAACATCACGAAACATTTCGTTTGGTATTTGTGTGCATTCTCGTTCAATGGCTGCTCTCAATTCAGCGACTGTTGCAGGTTTTATAGCGTAGACTTTGTCTTTTAAGTATCCCCATAAAAAAGTCTAGTGGTGTGAGGTCTGGTGAACGCGGAGGGTATTCTACGAAACCCCTTCGTCCAATCCACATCAACATCGTGCCAAGTACCACTCGCAATACTCCACTCTTCGGTCCGGATCATCTTCATTAATAGCATGGACTAATCTTGGAATGTAACTTTTCCATTGACAGCGCTTCAAAATGCGTTGGACAGACGATTCTGAAATTCCTACCTCACGACTCGCTTGCCGCACAGATTTTCTTGGACTTTGGTGATACGTTTCCAGTACTCTTTCTTGCTTTGTGGGGCTTGTCGATGTCCGTGGTCTTCCGGAACGCTTCTTGTGGACATTCTGAACAGTTCCATCGGCTTCAAACTTATCTCTAATTCGAGTGATGGTAAGTCGCGTGGTGGATCTGTTTGAAACTCCCTCCTAAACTGTCTTTGCACTTCAACTGCGTTTTCACACTTCCAGTAGCATTTTAGAATGAATTTCCTTTGTTCAAAGCTTAGTCTGACTGCCATTATTAATTCTAATGGGTTTAACTTGGAAAGAAAGAAACATCAATTGAGCTATCAGCTGTTAAAGTGTGTATAATTTTTTTGGGACGCCCTGTATATATATATATATATATATATATATATATATACAGGGCCGCCGAGAGGGCGGGAAAGCCGGGATAAATCCCATGGGCTCGGACCTCTAGGGGGCCCGGAAAGAGGGGGGATAAAATCTAAAAATATTAATAAAGCAATTGATTAAATAACAGAGACGAAATATAATTAATGAACATACATTTTATAGAGATTATCATAGTCAAACTGAAACAGATAAAATATTATCTGCGGTTCACCAATGCCCAAGACCGACTGACAGAGCTGGGAACCATTGTAAATGAAAACCAGTTAGCCCGTACTTTAAATTTCATCAGAATCATTTATCACTTTGCTAGAGAGAAGGCAAAGAAAGTACACTTCTAATTCTGAAAATCTTGCAGTAAACTATTGTCTTGCCTGCATGGACTGGTACTGCATTTGTAAATTGTATGGTGATAGAATTAATATAATTGATTCGAAAAATAAAATGGTCATTTTCTTCTGAGTTGTTTATTCATACTGTATGTTTTGAATAGTGACTTGGACATATAATCAGTTTGCTTGTTATGTACACAAAAAACCCATAATAAAATACTGAGTAAACAGGGGGGGCCCATATACCAATCCTTCCCCGGGGGCCCGTGGTAGCTCTCGGCGGCCGTGTATATACCTTTTGCCTTAGCTTCCGCCCAACTTGTTCATTCTGACGAAGGTCAAGCTCTTCACTCCACCTTAGACCTACAGTTTAACGTGGAATCCGAACCACGCCCCATCCGCAGCCCAGCGCCATAACCACTAGGCCACCTAGGGTACCCATTTATCTACCAACCACTTTCTTTATTGTGTGGAAGGATGAACAGCTGGGTTTTGCTGCGCGCCGGCTGCCGTCGGGTCTCGAACCCGGGGCCGATGGATTCGTAGTCAGCGACGCTAACCACTACACCACCGAGGCGCATTAATATATATATATATATATATATATATATATATATTATATATATATATATATATATATTAGGGTGGTCCAAATCCATAGGGGGAAATTTCAAAATTGTCTTAGATAGTCTCCACAAGTGTGGTTTTTGTCCATTTAGTGTCCACATGGTCTGTGCAAAATTGCAGCGTGATTGGTGAATATTTAGAGGTCGCCCCACTCTGAATATATATATTATATAATGTACTTTTTCTTCCGTAGGTCCGATGGCTCAAACTCGATCAATTCCAAAAGTTTGGCTTCTAGGGATGGCAACTGGAACTTTATCCACGTCAAGGCTCCCTACATGCCTTGACGCCCTCCTCTTGGGGCAATACCACCACATCAATCAAAAGCAAACCACCTCCGACAGTCTGAACCAGGCATGCCAGAGGGTGATTTGATTGAAGTCTGGACCCGAGCGCGGATCCCAACTCAACGGATCGACTCCTGTGTCCGTAAGCTTTCAAAGCTTTTAGACCGCTACAAAACACTCAAGAAGCACAGGACCAGGCAACGTGCCAGCGATAGAATGAATGAAGACATCTTCAAAGCGGACATCCAGGAACTGTTTGACATCGCAACCAGTGATGCCATGAGCACAATCGTCAACGTTGAGGACCGAAATTTCCTGTCCATGCAGCGCAAGGACGTCAATTCTTGCAGCATGGCTGGCATTGATAAGGAAACGACTACACAAGAGGACAGAAAGCGATCCAGAATGGAGAAGGAAGCCAAGAGGAAGGCAAGGCATGAAGCAACACAGAAAGATTTGGAAGAAGCAGGAGTGTCATCGGTTCCGATTCCTTCTTCGTCTGAAGCTCCGGCACCAAAGCGTCCCAAGAACAAGGTTACGAACATTTTCCAATCTCCAGAAGTCATTGGAGCAATGGATCGCACCAATCTTTCTGACCGGAATGCTGTTTTCGTAACTGGAGCTGTATTACAGGCCGCGGGGCATGATCTGTCTGGGATGACATGCTCTCGGAGCTCTATTCATCGCTACAGAGAAAGTGGGCGAGAACAGGCAGCTCGAGAAGACCTAGAATCATTCTCTCTAGAAGACCCTGTCCTTCTCCATTGGGACGGAAAGCTTCTCCCCGGCATTGAAGGGAAGAAGACGAATGTGCATCGGATAGCAATCCTTATAACATTCAATGGACAGGAGAAGCTGCTTGGTGTCCCAAAGATGAAACAAGGAACTGGAGAAGCACAGGCCCAGGCATGCCTTCAAACTATGAAATTATGGAACGTGGAACAGCATGTGAGAGGTCTCGTCTTCGATACCACTGCGTCAAACACGGGTTTACATCGCGGAGCCTGTGTCAGGATTGAAGAAGCATTGGGTCACGAGCTAGTTTGGATCGGTTGTCGACATCATATACTTGAAGTCGTACTTGCTGATGTCTTTGCCTCAATATTTGGCTCAACAGGAAGTCCTGAAACAGGCCTTTTTAAGCGATTTCAAAAGGAATGGCCATCTCTCTCCCACGAAGCATTTGTCTCAGCATCGGACAGCTTGTTCGAGAACCCTCAACTCCAAGAGATGAGAAAAGAGATGCTCACTTACTTACCTAACGCTCTTCAGGCAAGCCAACCTCGTGACGACTACAAGGAGTTCCTTGAACTATCTTTGCTCTTCCTGGGGGGAAAGACTGGTGGTCAACTCTTTATCCGAGCTCCGGGTCCCATGCACCACGCGAGATGGATGGCGAAGGCGATTTATGCGCTCAAAATCTACCTCTTTCACTATCAATTCAAGCTCACAGCACGCGAAGAACGAAACGTGACTCAGCTGGCTTTATTTGTCAGTCTGATTTACGTCAAGTACTGGCATGAAGCGCCAATGGGGACACAAGCTCCTCTCAATGATCTCAAAATGCTGCATCTTCTGGAAAAATATCCACACGGAGGAGCTGCACAAGCGGCGAAGACAGCTCTAAGACGCCACCTGTGGTACTTG
This sequence comes from Bathynomus jamesi, assembly GCA_023014485.1. Classification (NCBI taxonomy): domain Eukaryota; kingdom Metazoa; phylum Arthropoda; class Malacostraca; order Isopoda; family Cirolanidae; genus Bathynomus; species Bathynomus jamesi. The sequence goes on along the minus strand of JAJOZX010017390.1, from coordinate 33,217 downwards.
TCGGAGCATCTGATTGGACTGGCCTTCTTCGATAATAGGATCGATCCTGATACCAAAAGGAGAATGGTTCAACACCTCCAACATCCCCAAAAGAATGGCTGCCCCCGACGAATCGACATGGCGGAAGCTGGTGTTGAAAATGATGTGGCATCCTTCGTCACGAAAAGGACATTGACCCTCTTTGATGCCTTGAAAGTTGGAGGTAAGGAGGAAGCGCGCCAGTTACTTCAAAAAGATCCACGGGAATGGCCAAATGACAAGAACTACAGGGAACTTAGAGATCGCGCCTTAAAGATGAAAGTCGTCAATGATGCTGCCGAGCGAGGTATTGCTCTCGCACAACGCTACAATGACACTTTGACACGAAACGAGGACCAGAAGCAGTACCTCCTACAACTCGTAGCCGCCCACCGAAAACAGATACCAATACCATCCAAGGCGACTCTGATGCAGAAGAAATAATGAAGATACACCCATTATCATGTCCTATTGTCTTACTGTTTTCTTTCATATTCTTTGAGAACCAAAAAAAAATTTAGTTATTCAGTTGTCTATATATTTTCCCAAATTTTCAAAAAGGGGGCAAGTGGGGCGACCCCTAAATATTAACCGAATAACGTGAAACTTTGCACAAATACTGTCCACACCAAGAGGCATAAAACCAACCTTGTGGAGAGAACTTAATCGATGCTTTAACTTTTTGGACCACCCTAATATATATATATATATGATTACAGTATATATGCTTGCACATATAAATACAATAATAAATTGTACTATTGAGTTATTGGTGTTGCTGTCACTATAGTTTTATTTTGTTATTCTGCTGCGCTGCCTATGCTGAGAAAAACATTAACTGTCGCAATATGATATTATATATATATATATATATATATATATATATATATGATGTTAACAATGGATCGTGGGGAGAGGTTTTAGTTAACTTTTAAATCACAGTTGCATCTTAACCAAACCAACACTCCTTATCCTCACTAGCCGCGCCTGAGACTGACTTTTGGGTATGCCTCCGGACTAATTTCTCTCCATGTTGCCAACTAATTGTTTATATTTCACATAATTATATTTTGCATGGTAATTTCATACAATTAAATCAATTTAGTAAACTTCAAAAAAAGACTTTAAATTTCCTATTTAAAAACCAATACACGATATTTATTAAATATTATTATTATTATTATTATTATTATTAAGAGAATTTTGTGTCTTAATGTTCTGTAAATGCGGTACTTTTAAAGTTTTATTCGTGAAGTTCAGTTTCGTTGGAAATATAAACTTCTGTCTTGTGCTTATTTGATTGAAAACCATTTAATTACTGATAACTTACAGGATAATGAATAAACACTCGAGAAATTTTTCGGCGGAAGTGTTAGGACCTACATTAACAAAGGAGAGAGAGGTACACCATAATTTACACAGGGAAGATAACGAATAAGTTCCCAGCGGTAAACGGAAAAGAAAGAAGTGTGTAGTGTTCCTAAAGTAAATCTTAGACAGGAACATCCTTAACTCTGAAGGAAAATAGCTTTATCTTCAGAGGTTCAAGACAATTTAACGAGTTGCTCAAACAACTTCGGAATACAAATGGTGTCAATGCGGAAGTCTTGAGGAGAAGATTAGACACGTGGCTCAGGGCAATCCAGGATGAACCGGATGTACTTGATTATGTAAGATTATGACCTCCATTTTCATTTACAATCGGAATTCAATTTTCAAGTTTTATATAATTCGAACCACACAGGTGGCTTATCTATGCCAGACCTGTCGAACTATCTTCAACTATGTACGTGCCTTAATTATATCATTATCAGTCGTTTTAATAACCACTTGAGATAAAATTAATTAATAATTGAAAAAAAATTCCGCTATCTTTGACCATACATTGAAGCATTTTTATCATTGACTAAACACTTGCGGAGTAAAGTTCAATGAAAAATAAAATTTCAGTAAAAGTTGTTATTGAAAGAGAAATAGCCTACCCTTGGTTACTAATTACATTCGTGTTTCGAGTATTTCCACAAAAAAATAATAAATATACAAATAAAAGTAAGGAAAAGTATCTTGATTTCTTACTGGCTGCATAGTATTACAAATAACGTATGAAGGGAGGGAATATTAGTTGTTATTATTATAGTTTATACCTAAAATCCATGATGTATCTTATAAGTGAAATAAAACTGCAAATATACTTTAACTTTGTGAATAAATCACCCCTTCCTTGCACCTATGCTTTTCTTAGTAAATAAAGATAATTAATAAACTCTATAGTGACGTTTTGTTCCTGTTCATCTTATAAATGTTTTCAGTGCAATAACCACACTTTGCAAAATGGGAAAGTTTGAAAAAGCAGTTTATTGAGAAACTGGGAACTAGTGGAGTTCAAACCCTGTGTCACGAGGTATTAGAAATCACGGCGCTAGGAAGATTCCCAATGGGAAAATTGCCATTGGGATAACTGCCAAAATGGGAAAACTGCCCGTCAGAAAATTGCCAGGCGGAAAATTACCAACTGAAATAAGGGAAAATTCCATTGGAAGAAGTTGCCATTGGCATAATTGCTAACCTAACCTAACCTAACCTAACCTGTCCTTCCGGATGGAACAGATGGGAAGTTGCGCGCTTGTTGTCTCCAGTTACGAACATTTCTGCTCATGTGATTCACATTTGTTAGTTGAGAAAGAGCATATTCATCCAGCGATGAAGTACATTCAGAAATCAATGAACGACTCGATTGATGGGATACTGGCACTGCAGCTTTATCTTTCAATACTCCATGAACTTTTTTGGCATCAACTCTGTCTTTGCTTGCTGAATGGTTATGCTCATTCACTGATTTTATCACTTCATAATTGTGCGTAATTGACTTTGTGTGTAATCTTGCTTTGCAGCTCTTTGGTTTTCTTGCAATACATTCCCAATATATTACTGTATCACTTTTGTTACAACCATTTTGGTGGTGCATATACTGTAGTTCATCTACAGCTATGTCTCGACCACGTTCACTCTTAATCATAGACACCATCTTGGGTAAAAATATTTGTGACCATTTGACACTGTTGAGAAGAGTGAAATGAATCCTGAGACTCGAAAATTCAGCTTTTTATACAAACGCGGCCGCAAGTTTATTCCAGAATTTTCCGCCTGGCAATTACTATCTATTTTTTTAATAAAGTTTAGTGTAATTTTAATAATTTTTAAATTTTAAAGCCTTTTTTTCAATCCTCAAATTAAGTTTTATCTTGTACTTAATCCGAAAGGTTATTCATAAATTATTTCTCCTAGCAATTATGCCAATGGCAACTTCTTCCAATGGAGTTTTCCCTTATTTCAGTTGGTAATTTTCCGCCTGGCAATTTTCTGACGGGCAGTTTTCCCATTTTGGCAGTTATCCCAATGGCAATTTTCCCATTGGGAATTTTCCGCGCACGAGAAGTCACTACCTTAACTTAACGATCTTTCTGGGACTGTAAAAATCAGAGTTCAAAGTTATTGAAGTCTTACCAGGGTTTGATCATGTTCTGATGCATTCTTTTTCCTTTATAAAGCATCTTACAAAATGGGCTTCTTACAATTAAAGCATTTATATAAAGACGTATACTTGTTTGAGATAAGTATTAAACCTATTCTGTATTCGTATAATTAAACTTTTCATTACTGTAAGTCAAATGTGACGAAATATACCTTTGGTAAAATGTGGCAACGACGATTCTTCAACTGAAAAATTATACATATTTTCTCTTCCTTTATTATAATAGAATTATAATAGAACAAAAGAAGATTATCTGAACCATTACATTGTAGAACAGTAAGCGATAAAGGACTTAATAATATACTTTTTTCAACAAACCCATTTATTACTTCACTTAAATTTACTTCCCAATCCTTCTCCACTCAGATGATTAAAGTAGAGAGCCTAAAAATTTCTAAAGGTTTCGTTAAATTGCGAAAACAATTCTATATGTATTTCATTCAATTTGGCATCTTTTTGATTAATACTCTGAAAACAAATGCCATGATCAAAGGGAGAGAACAAATCATTCTTTCGGAACCGACTTTGATGTTGGAAATGCTGAAGATTTGTATTTTTCTTGCATAAGTATATTTATACTTAATCAAAAATGCAATATATAAAAGTCACTGAATCACTGAAACTCGTAACAATAACGTCTGCATTCTCTTTCCTTTGGTATAAAAACATAAGCTGAAAACTCGACAGTATACTGATTAAACTTAAGAAAAGAGATAGAGTTACAAACGAAAAAAGTAACTTTGAGAAGGAGAGCCTTTGGAATAAGGAAAAGTGGAAAGAAATTCTTGTGTATCGAGAATATTTGGGTCACCATGGTCCAACCATGTTGGGACAAATATTCTTAATTTCGTGGATTTTGAATATCTAAAATTAAGAAAAAGGTAGCCACAATATTAAGTATGTGGATCGCCATTCAAACTGTCCCAAAGCCGAAAAAAATAAAAAAATTCACTGTACACATAATTTATGCTGTCATAATAATAAATCCCGCATCTCAATGTGCCTAAAAGAACAGGGAAATACTTCACTTACGAAATCACAACGTAACAGTGCCTTTTCCTATAAAAAGATGTCATTAAAAAAACCCGTTACTGATATTTTTTTCTTATAATGTAAATGACTGTTTTACGAGACAGATAACACGTAAGCACGCGTCGATAAGATGATAAATTCTCTGCATTAAATTTCCCGGAGGATTTTCGGTTCTGGAACTAAGAAATGAGGGGAGGATTGGGGATTGGGATTGGAGGTGCAGTTTGAGGGACAAAACATCGCTATATATCTTATGAATAATCTTATTTGTTAATAAAAGCAAATGTGCATGAGTTCATTTATTAAGAAAGTTAAATCATCTTTGAAGCTTTATGCTATTTCTCTAATACAATATATCAAAGTTTTTAGCTATAAAATTATGTGATACTCCCTTTCTTCACACGTCATCTCCAGTATCATCTGTCGAATCAGTGGGAATCAATGGAAACCATATTTCTTATTTTTCATTATTATTAATTTTTTTCTTAGAGGGGAGTTTCTGAAAACTAGTGTATTTTGTAGTTGGTAACCCGTCTTAAAAAAAGGGAGGTGTGGCATAAGGCAATTTATCAAATTTTCTTTTTAAATTTTATTTTTTGCGAATTTTTTTCCGGTATCGTACGCACAGAATCTAGCCTTTCAAATTCAACGATTTGGGAAAAATTTAGTTCATCTTTCGAGTGACTTCTCATTTGGAAAAAGATATCAATTGAAAGACCTCTCCTTTATCCAAGTTAACTTAAATATAAGATAAAAATAAATGGATAAATAAATAAATAAAATGAACATGTGACTATTTCTGTTTGATTAAATTGCATGTTTTATTCCTTCTCTCTGCGCAGTTTCATCACCCGATTACGACATGTAATTGCACGAAGAGGAAGACACATTGACCATATTTTGGTATCAAGTGTAAATTTCCCGCGTTTGATAATACTTTTAATAATTAATTCGCGTTCTTGAAACACATATTTTACATTTTATACACAATTGTAATGGTCAGATGAATAAAAAATCATCCGATATGCGATCCATACATAATCACAAGTAAATAAAATGAGATAAAATACACATAAGTTTTTTATCCCTCGTGAATCTTTATAGCAACAAGTTATATATGCAATGTTCCGTCGTAAAAGTAAAGCTGCGGTTACATCGTCTTCAGTTGGATTAATAAGGCTGGTTTACTTATTTAAATCATTATATTATTATTATTATTATTATTATTATATACTCTTGAATTCGAAATTTAATTTTCATCCTTTAGTTCAATATACAGTAATTGTTACGATACAAGAATTAAAAATCTATAACAGTTCGGCGTGTCAGGCCGAACAGCGGAACTTTGCATATCTTCTTTTATTTGGACAATTTCTCCTTCTTAAATTGTAGCTATTGACTATTATATATATATATATATATATAATATATATATATATACACCTTTTCTTTCCTTTCAAATGTTCCGTGCGATGATTCCTTATTTCACGAAGGTCAAGCTTGCCCCTCCTCTCGAGTTGGCCTGGTGAAATAGAGAGTTGGTTTCTTGTACTCTCCACCTCACATTGCCACGTACGCCCGGCTCATCGGGGATTGTTCTGAGCCAGGCGTCTAATCTTCTTTTGAAGATGTCCACTGCAGCACCATTCGTGTTCCTTAGGTCTTTGAGCAGCTGATTAAACAGTTTTGGTCCTCTCACCCACAAAACTATTTTTATTTCAGGGTTAAGGATGTTCCCTGTCTCGCCTTTAATTTAGGAACACGACACACTTCCTTTTCTACTTTCCACCGTTGTTTGGGGAGTTACAAGGTTCAGAGTAAGATTAGGGACTAGTTTTTCCATTATTTTCCAAGTGTAAATAATGGTGTAGCTCTCTCTTCTCCTTTCCAGTGAGTATAGGTTTAATTCGCGTAACCTTTCCCAGTAGTTTAGTTCTTTGCACCCCTTGATCTTGGCTGTGAAGCGTCTCTGAATCCCTTCTAGTTGTCTAATGTCTTTTTTTTTATATGGGGATGTTAGGACCGAGCAGTATTCCAATTTGGGTATGATCAGTGTTTTCAGTAGAGGAATCATTATATTCCTATCCCTTCGTTTAAAGGTTCTCAGTATCTGCCCAGTTATTCTCCTTGCTCTGTTTACTGCTATCTTATTTTGTGTTTTAAATTTCGCATCATCAGTCATTACAACCCCTAAATCTTTTGCTTTAGAATTTCTCTGAATTTCCTGTCCATTTGGGGTATAATATTCCATGGATTTTAAGTCTTCTCTTTTTCCGTACCTTAACAGCCGAAATTTCTCAGTGTTGAACTTCATATTGTTGCTTCCGTCCACTTGTAGATTCTGTTCATGTCGGTTTGTAGAGATCCTATATATTCTGGGTTCTTATTTTTCTACTGATCTTTGTGTCATCGGCAAAGGATGTTGCTGTGCTGTCTCTGGTAACGTCCTTATCTACAGTATGTCAGTTAGCTAAGTATGAAGAATAGTGGCGCTAATACTGTTCCTTGTGGTACTGAGCTGAGGACCTCTGATTCTGATGAAGATACTCCTTATACTGTAATGACTTGCCGCCGCTCACTTAGGAAATTAGATATCTATTTCCCTACTTTTCCTGTTATTCCCATATATTTCAGTTTATGTATTATGATTCCATGGTCACACTTGTCGAACGTTTTGGCAAAGTCTATGTATATTACATCATAGTTTTCATTACTTTCCAGTGCATCAATAATGTTGTTGTAATGTTCCATTAGTTGTGATAGACATGATCTGCCTGACCGAAACCCATGTTGGTTATCATTGAATTTTTTTTTAGTTTCCAAAAAGTCGCAGATATTCTGTCTAACTATTCTTTCAAATATATATATTATATATATATATACGAGGGTAATTCAGTAAGTATCTGCACTTTTTATTTTCACATCTGATAGATCATAAACACATCACTTCTCAACATAGTCTCCCTGTTTCTCAATACACTTAGTCCAGCGATCTACGAGCTTCCTAATGCCATCACAAAAAATGTTTTTAGCTGCGTGCCTCCTTCAGGTCATCATCGCCTTGGAATCGCTGACCTCTCAAAGCGTCTTTTAGTGGTCCAAACAGGTAAAAATCCGAAGGTGCCAGGTCTTGACTGTAGGCTGGATGGTCGAGAACTTCAAATTTAAGTTCTTGAAGGAATTTTCTAGTCTGTGCAGCGGTATGAGGGCGCGTATTTTCGTGTAACAGAATAACACCTTCTGACAATCTCTCTCTCCGTTTTGTGCGAATTGCTTTAAATCATTCCGAAGCATGTCAGAATACGATGAACTTGTTACTGTAGTTCCACGCTCTAGATAATGTTCAAGGATAGGGCCTTGTGTATCCCAAAACAGTGTTAGCATAACTTTACCTGCTGACGGCTGCGCTTCGAACTTCCTTGCTACGGGAGATGTTGGATGCTTCTATTATATGCTCTGTCGTTTGCTTTCTGGTTCATAGTGATGGATCCAGGTTTCATCTCCAGTTATAATGCGCTCCAAGAAGTTTTCACCTTCATTATGATACCGCGCCAAAAGACGAGAGCAGACGTCCATACGATTACGCTTGTGCTCTTCTGTCAACTGTTTGGGTACCCATCTTGCACAAACCTTGTGAAAGCCAAGAATGTCATGAACTATCGAATAGGCTGATCCTTGACTGATGTCTAATGAAGATGCAATTTTTTTATTGTTAATCTTCTGTCATCAAAAATCATGGTTCTGGCTTCTTCCTGCTTGTCACCACTGGTTGATGTTGACGGTCGTCCTGAGCGCTGAGCATGTCACATATGTCCGACCTTCCTTGAACATTTGAATCCATTCGTACACACTTCGCCGTGGTAACGCATTATTCCCATACTGAGCACATAAACGCGTGTGAATTTCAGCTCCTTTCACACCTACTGCCCACAAAAAACGAACCACGGATCTCTGTTCTTCCTGAGTACAAATTGAAAGCGGCGCAGCCATTCTCGCTACTCGTACGATATGTGACAGCTACGACTAGCCTAAATAAGCCTATACTGTTGCTAGCCTAAATAAGCCTAAACTGTTGCTAGCCCAAATAAGCCTATAGCTCTCAGTTTGGCTCGTTATTACGAGTATATATATATACTATATTATCACTAAAATAAAAAGTGCGGATACTTATTGAAGTACCCTCGTATATATGCAACAACTCAGAATGGTCCCCTGAGAAACTTATATGTTAAACACAGACCGTGCATGGAACAAGGAACTCTTCTGGGAAATTACATCCACTATAGCTCGAATAAGTAATGATAAATGACAAATGCTATAGTTTTCCTTTTTCATGATGGAAAGCCCAACGTGGGCACCTGGTTACTCGCAAAGAGGCCCCAAAATATAACTTCCCTCATCAGCTATCTGCAAAGCAGATAGGATCCAGCTTTGGGACAGGATCTAGGGTTTACAGCTTACACCTAGCCTACTACATTCAGAACCTCAATATACGCAAGAAACTCGTTGTATTCACGTCGGATTGAATACATCACAGAAAAAGTGGTAACTATTGTATTTTTAGCCAAAAAACAAAACTTAAACCTCAACCGGGACATTGTGCGTCCACTTTTCAAGGCACATAACACGTCTGTTTAATATACAACAACTCAGAATGGTCCCCTGAGAAACTTATATGTTAAACACAGACCATGCATGGAACAAGGAACTTCTGGGAAGCTATATTTTGGGGCCTCTTTGCGAGTAACCCGGTGCCCACGTTGGGCTTTCCATCATGAAAAAGAAAAAACTATAGTATTTGTCATTTATCATTACTTATTCGAGCGATAGTGGATGTAATTTCCCAGAAGAGTTCCTTGTTCCATGCACGGTCTGTGTTTAACATATATATATATATATATATATATATATATATAACTGCAATGACCACGCAGTATATTAATGTATAGAAACGACGTAAGTATAGAGGAGCGTTCTGCACACGAGGAAGAGAAATAACGAACAAATGAAAAATGAGGTAACCGCCCGGGAATCGAACCCAGGATCTTCCGATTGCCGGTCAGATATGCTATCCACTACACCACGGGCCTCAATCAGTCAGAAGTCGTAATTCTCCTACATAGGGCAGAAACCAATGCCCTGAGAGGGCACCCTCGCAAATCGTGAATATGTACATTTAACTGCAATGACCACGCAGTATATTAATGTATAGAAACGACGTAAGTACAGAGGAGCGTTCTGCACACGAGGAAGAGAAATAACGAACAAATGAAAAATGAGATAACCGCCCGGGAATCGAACCCAGGATCTTCCGATTGCCGGTCAGATATTCTATCCACTACACCACGGGCCTCAATCAGTCAGAAGTCGTAATTCTCATATATATATAAATAAAGTGCATCATTCATTCATTTCACGTGTTTAAGTAAGAAGTTCATCTCATATATATATATATATATATATATAACCTTTCTTAACCTTGGTTTTGCTTCCGCCCGAATTGCTCATTCTGACTAAGGTCAACTTTGTCACCTCACCTTAGACCTACAGTTTAACGTGGAATCCGAACCACGCCCCACCAGCAGCACAGCGTCTTAACCACCCATTTATCTACCAACCAATTTCTTTTATTGTGTGAATTGCTGCGCGCCGCTTGAAGTCACCGGGTCTTGATCCCTGGACCGATGGATTCGTAGTCAGCGACGCAAATCACTACACTCACCGAGGCGCATATATATATATATATATATATATATATATATATATATATATATAGGTATGTACCGGCTCACATTATAGCCGGATAACCGGATACTGGATATCTGGCTTTTCAATTTTGCTCGATACCGGATAATCCAGCCGGATCAAGAAATGGCCGGATACCGGATAATTGCCCGATATTTGGCCGGATGATGTATTCTTAAGGGCATAAAATTTCAAAACTTGCAATTAACTTGTGGTTCAATAAACTTTTATGGTTCCTACTAATTTTACAAAATCATTCTTCTCCTAAAAAAATGCAGATTAGAAATTTTATTTATTCAATAAAAAAATCCATAAACCGAAATAAGACATGAACTTTCTTTATATACAGTGTATATATATATATATATATATATATATATATATATATATATATATATATATATATATATATATATACACACACACACACATATATATATATATATATATATATATATATATATATATATATATATATATATATATTATCAGAATCAGAATCAGAGGTCCTCAGCTCAGTACCACAAGGAACAGTATTAGCTCCACTACTCTTCATAATCATGCTAACTGACATAGATGAGGACGTTACCAGAGACAGCAAAGTAACATCCTTTGTGGATAACACAAAGATCAGTAGAAAAATAAGAAACCCAGAAGACATAGGATCTCTACAAACCGACATAAACAAAATCTACAAGTGGACTGAAGACAACAATATGAAGTTTAACACCGAGAAATTTCAGCTATTACGGTATGGAAAAAGAGAAGACTAAAATCCATGGAATATTATACTCCAAATGGACAGTAAATTCAGAGAAATTCCAGAGCAAAAGATTAGGGGTTGTAATGACAGATGATGCGAAATTTGAAACATAAAATAAGATAGCAGTAAACAGAGCAAAGAGAATAACGGGACAGATATTGAGAACCTTTAACGAAGGGATAGGAATGTAATGATTCCTCTACTGAAAACCCTGATAATACCCAAATTGGAATACTGCTTGGTCCTAACATCCCCATATAGAAAAGGAGACATTAGACAGCTGGAAGGGATCCAGAGAAGCTTCACAGCCAAGATCAATGGGTGCAAAGAAACTAGATTACTGGGAAAGGTTACGCGAACTAGACCTATATATATTCATTGGAAAGGAGAAGAGAGCGATAACCATTATTTACACTTGGAAAATAATGGAGAAACTAGTCCCTAATCTTACTCTGAACCCTATAACTCCCCAAAAAACGGTGGAAAGTAGAAATGGTAGACTGTGTCGTATTCCCAAGTTGAAGGCGAGACAGAGAACATCCTTAACCCTGAAAGAAAATAGTTTTGTAGTGAGAGAACCAAACTGTTTAATCAGTTGCCCCAAAGACCGAAGAAACACGAACGGAGTTGCAGTGGAAATCTTCAAAAGAAGACTAGACGCCTGGCTCAGAACAATCCCCAATGAGCCGGGCGTACCTGGCTATGTGAGGTGGAGAGCGCAAGAATCCAACTCACTATTTCACCAGGCCAACTCGAGAGGAGGGGTGACAAAGCTTGACCTTCGCGAAATGAGAAATCATCGCGCGAAACCTTTGTAAGGTTGTAAGTTAAGGTAAGATGTATATATATATATTATATATATATATCTATATACATATATATATATGGGATGAATTTCACAATAAAACACGTGAAATGAATGAATGCTGCAAATCCACAAGGAAAAAGAAAAACGATTCCAAGGCCTTTCGTGTATTCCCTGACGAGGTGTAGCTTTGAATACACGAAAGGCCTTGGAATCGTTTTTCTTTTTCCTTGTGGGTTTGCAGCATATATATATATATATATATATATATATATGGGATGAATTTCATAATTAAACACGTGAAATGAATGAATGCTGCTTTTTTCCTTTTTTCTTTTTGTTTGTGGGTTTACTGCATATATATATATATATATATATACACACACACACCTTTCAACCTTTCAAAGGTTCCGCGCGATGATTCCTTATTTCACGAACGTCAAGCTTGTCGCTCCTCCTCTCGAGTTGACCTTGTGTAGTAGTGAGTTGGTTTCTTGTACTCTCCACCTCACATAGCCAGGTACGCCTGCTTATCGGGGATTGTTCTGAGCCAGGCGTCTAATCTTTTGAAGATGTCCACTGCAACACCATTCGTGTTCTTTAAGTCTTTGGGCAGCTGATTAAACAATTTTGGTCCTCTCACAACAAAACTATTTTCTTTCAGGGTTAAGGATTTTCCCTGTCTCGCCTTTATATATATATATATATATATATATATATATATATATATATATATATATATTATGAAAAAACATTTTCTTTCTTAATATATAACTATTAACTGTAAATGATAAATGTTTGATAAATATAACTGTGTGAAAATATAGTTATATTTTTCATTATGTTTTCAATATTTTCATATTTTTCATCTGGCATAAGCAGTAATAAAATAATAAAGTACACACAAAACTTGAAATATGAAGTTTTTATCAACAAAAAGTAATTAAAATGTTAATTAATTATCCGGCATCCGGCCGGATCATATTTGATATCCGGTGTCCGGCCCGATACCGGATCGTGATCCGGTATCCGGTGCATATATATCAGTATTTTGCCCAGGATTTGATAAGGGCAAGGTGCGCAAGACAAAAGGGCAACTATGCCGAATAAAGGCAACTGTGCGTGAAAACGCCAATTTCAGGGCACATTTTGGCTTCAAACATGGTACAATTTTTAAAATGGGCGAAAAAAGGGCAAGGCGTTGTGCCGGGCTGAAATGGCCGACGCAAAAACACTGTGTGTATATATATATATATATATATATATATATATATATATTGTCATATATTAATAATATTTGTCATATGGACTCTAGTCTGCCAATAAACCTTTTCATTTTCATTTAATTTAATTTTCATACATATATATATATATATATATATATATATTATAATATATATATATAGGGTGAACCAAATGTAGGTGGACAGTAAATGATAACGTTTATTTTGAGAATACATATTTAATTTTTTTGTATACTATAATACAAAATAAAATTTAAATAAATTTAGTTATAATATTTAATATAATAAAACACAAACACCATAGTTATAATGAACACCATAGTTATAATATAATATAACACAAACCGTATTCAACCTACTGTCCACCTACTTTTGGTTCACCGTGTATATATATATTTATATATATATATATATATGTAAAAGAAAAAGAAAAAGTTCATTTGATATATAACCTTGGTTAATCTTGGTTTTGCTTCCGCCCGAATTCTTCATTGCCCGGACTCGATCTCACGACCTTCCGATCAGCAGCCCAGCGTCTTAACCACTAGGCCACCTAGGGTACCCATTTATCTACCAACCTTTTTTCTGGAGGAATGAACGGCTGGGTAAGCTGCGCGCTGACTGCTTTTGCCGGAAATTGAACTCGGGGTCGGTGGATTCGTAGTCAGCAATGCTAACCACTGCACCACCTAGGCGCATAAACCTTGATTAACCTAGGTTTTGCTTCCGCCCGAATTGTTCATTCTAACGAAGGTCAAGCTTGTTACTCTATCTTAGACCTACAGTTTAATGTGGAATCTGAACCACGCCCCACCAGCAGCCCATCATCTTAACCACTAGACTACCCAGGGTACCCATTTATCTACCAACCAATTTTTTTATTGTGTGGAATAAGATTCGTAGTTATCGACGCTTACACTACACTCACCGAGGCGCATATATAATATATATATATATACACACACACAAACAGGGTGTTCACAAAAGATCTGAACGATTTCAATCTTTATTAATGTGATAACCCAATAAAACACAAAGAAACAAGTTTGTCCATGTGACTCCGCACAGCTAAAAGTTTTACATACATGTTTAATAAACTTCATCATGTGCGCCATTGGTCACCAGTACATCCAATCGATATTCAATTTCTCGCCATGTACGTTCAAGCATGCCAGCATCGACCATCGCTATTGCATCCCTGATCCTGATTCGTAGTTCATGGATGTTGACAACCTTGGTCTTTTGCAGAAAATACTATATTAGTTGCTCTATCGCTTACACATGCTTCATGCTTTATATCTTATTTAGTATGAAAAATATTAACGAATCAAATCGTTCAGATCTTTTATGAACGCCCCTATATATATATATATATATATATATATATATATATATATATATATATATATATATATATATATATATATAGTATATTTATCAAATAAATACATAAAAATAACTTTTTCTTTTTTCATTTGATGAGAAGAGAAGCGGTAAAACTATTCATTCATTCCTGAGTTTGATTCCGGTCGTCTTTCAAGAAGAAATACAAAATAATATGTATTATTTTTTACCACATAATTTTTTGTGAACCTGAGCAAGGAGTGATTGGGTACGTAGCTCTACCCCGTGCGCTTACTCTTAACAAGACATGATCGTCACTCTCGTTGTCGACTCATCGATCGATGGGACCTCTCTAAACGACAATGTGGGAGTATACGTGACCCATAGCACGGAGCTAATACTGCTGACGTGACGGGGGTGGCATACGTAACGTCCATAGGCAAAAAATGGTGAACGCGTAGCGTATGGGATAAATCGAAACGCATCTTAAAATTAATAGAATGAATAACAAAATGTCGATTTTGGACGTAATTGGTTACAGACTTAATGGAAAATTTATACAAATTTACCAAGAAATTGTTTTATTTCCATTTCTTTTTACAGAAATATTCTTGCTCTTTAACTTGCTCCAAAGATTAAAATTAAAGATTAACGTACTTAACGAACTTAGTTTTTGATATTATTATTATTATTATTATTATTATTATTGTTTGTTTTAGTACTTTTCTTCTTATTTTTATCTTTCTTTCAGTCATATTTTTTTAGTTTGTTTGTTCTTAAATGTATTACTGTTTGATTTATCAGACCTTTTCCAGTTTGTGTACCGTTTTTCATATAATTTATTTTTGCTTTATAAGGCTAACTAACGAAAATATCATGACCTAACCTAACCAATCGTCAAGGGCGTACAGTTAACCTAACGATTGGTTAGGTTAGGTCGTGATATTTTCGTTAGTTAGCCTTCTAAGCCTAACTAAAGTGATTGATATTATCACTCATTTTTGATCTGAAAAGAAGCAAAAATAAATTATATGAAAAACGGTACACAAACTGGAAAAGGTCCGATTTATCTTATCGTTTATTACCGCCAAAAATAGTGTACTATTTTATGGGATTTATATCCTGACAATAAAGCTTATTATTATTATTATTATTATTATTATTATTATTATTATGGTACTTTTGCATTATCCTCCCAACACTAATTTTTTTTGAAGCCGGCTAACTACGGCTAACACCTGCGGCGGGCTGTTTTTAACCTAACCTAACCTAACTAAACCTAACCTAACCTAACCTAATCCCAACACTAATTTTTTTTATAATGGAAAGAAAATAAAGTACCATAACCAAAACCAAACCAACATTATTTAAAAAATTAGTGTTGGGAGGATAATGCAAAAGAACCATTATTATGATATTATAATAACAATATATATATATGTTTTACAATTGTTTACAAAATATTGGATGCTTCTGTGACACTAATGGTGTAAAATTACATCATCATTTACAAAGATTATTGCAAAGAATTTTTTAATTATTATAGGTTTATCCGATGCGTCATCAATCCCATTTGTCGATATTAATAAGTATTTGACCTTAATTTTGAAGGCATTCACGTCTGATATTTATAAAATTGTTTCCTGGTTCATTCCATAGTTTGAATCAAACAAATAAGGTTCGTTGTTGCGATGAAGTTTATCTAAACTGAGTTACAATTTGTGTTTATATAACTTGAGGTTTGTTCAATAACCCTTTTATAGGAGAGAGATAAAATTAGACCAGTTACAGGGTAAATGTAGATATATAAACACTTTCGCTTTTACATTTGCGCTGATTGCACGATTACTTTACACAAAATATATTTATCAATATGTACAGGGTGTCCCGTAAGTCCCAATCGAATATAATTCAAGCTAAAATATGAAAAAAATCAAACAAAGTAAAAAGTTCATAATAAATTTAGAAATATTTAATGATTATTCAAAGTGCAAAATATAACCAACCATCTCCACAAATATTTTTCCTTTTTTTTTAAATCCGCTAGATGGATTTTCTCTTTAATTATATCCGACTGGGACTTATGGGACACCCTGTATGTAAATTTGTAAAATGAATACGTTAAGATAAGATAATTTTTCTTGTATTTATAAGTGTAAAAAAGCGGTAAGTCATCTAAAAGTGGATTCAGTTCTTTACCGCCTTTTTATCTTCCCAGGGTAAATACAGGGTGAATTAATGTTTATATATATATATATATATATATATATATATATATATATATATATATATATATTATATATATATATATATATATATATATATATATATTAGTTAATGATTTGCATGAAGGGTGAACCGTCACGAACATAGGTGAAATTCAAGGTACAGTGTTGTTATTAATAAAAGCATCAAATTCTCTTTACCAACATTTAAAAGTAGGTGCTAGAGGTCAGACGATCATGTAGACGTTGCTTGGAGTTGCTTTTGCTTCCGAGGGAGATAACTATTCAAAACAGCGAAAGTGGACTCGTGTAAAGATGATTTCAAATTGAATCATTCCAGGACTCGGGAAGTCAAAATTACTTATATTAACCCAAATAAGAGTTTTGCTACCTCAAAGACTTCCTTAAGTCAATCAATGAAGGGTAATTCAAACCAAATATAATGCTTTACACATTTATTTATTTATAAATCTTAATATATATATGTAGAGACGGAGATCAAATTCCTCATCTTTTTTAAAATTAGACATTCTAATTTTATACAAACGCTTTATTAGATCTTTTCTTATCTGTAAATTAATTTTTCATTCCAAAATGTCTCACGGGTTATAAATTCATAATGAAAGTGGTTTTAAACTCTTTCATATGATTACAATTATTTTCCTCTCTCTCTCTCTCTCTCTCTCTCTCTCATTCACTATCTCTCATTCTCTCGTTCACTATCTCTTATTCTCTCATTCACTATCTCTCATTCTCTCTTTCTTCCCATGCTTTAAAGTTTATCATTGCGAGTCTATTAAAACAATATTAAACCTTTAACTTAAAGTAATTAATAATTGTAAACAAATGTATAAAAAATATAAACAAAAAATAAATAACGAACAAAAATCAAATTAACCTAACCTACGACTATAGAGCTAAATTTCCATAATTATCACTGTAGAGGTATAAGTTCCACATGAGAACACTCTAGAAAAGCTTTGGTCCAGTTCAGAATTAGTACGTAGTACAAAATCTTCAAAAAATCTCTCCTTCTCAAGGGAAAATATTTTTTTTTTTTTTTGTACAGTTGACAGAAATAAAATTCACATTTATTTTCCGTATGTCTCCGTCATTCCACTGTTAAATGTAAATAAGGAATGTTTATCGTATACAATGTCTATAGAATATTGTGTAAAATAGTTTGGAACGTGAACAGGTTTACTTTATAACTCTAAACAGATTCCTGCCAACATGAATCACATTGCAGTTATTTAACTCATGCTGGAATGTTACGCTTCAAAAGCTTTAACTATTGAAATGACTAACAGAGAGTGGACATTAACGTTTTACAACGAGATATTCATTGATAGATACCGTACTGAAGCGTCTCTAAATCACACCATTAAATTAATTTAGATTACGTAGATATGTATAAGTAAAACAGTTTATGTGTCATTTAGAGAACGGTATCGGGTTGTTTATACGGTATAGCGTACGGTAACGTACGGTATTCTTTTCAAAGAGTGAACATCTTATTTTCGTCCTCCTTTTAAGATGCTGGCGTGGATTTTGTATTCGTTGAGTTTCTCGGCTAATTGTAGGGCCATGATGCACGTTTCGAAGTATGAGGAATTGAAACACTCGCTCCTGCGGATACAAAATAAAATAATTATCGCCTTACTAAACTACATTGCATATGGGGAGTAAACACAGACTTGCTGTTCATCTTGCTTCTGATAAATCACGCACCCAGACCTATAATAATGACAGGAGTGTATGCAGTACAAACTAAGACACAAACATGAAAATGATTATTGATTGGACTCATCATTTGAATTAGATGAATCAAAACATTGTTGCTTTCAGTGGTGATGAACCATGTACGGAGCCTCGTTAGCACATTCACTTCCTACTGTATATACTTGACAACGATGCTGCGAGCAGCGTCTACTACTTTTAATAGGTGTATGGGCGGAGCGACTTAATGCAATGGACAAACAAATGGTGTTCGGAAGTCTATCTATCTATCTATCTACCTCTCTCTCTCTCTCTCTCTCTCTCTCTCTCTCTCTCTATATATATATAATATATAAATAATATATATATATATATATATATATATATATATATATATATATATATATATATATATATATATATATATGAAATATTTCACGCAGGAAAATTAAAGCAGGAGCAGAGACGTTTTGCTCCAATCACTGGAGCATTCTCAAGCAATAAAGCTTGAGAATGCTCCAGTGATTGGAACGAAACGTCGCTACTCCTGCTTTCATTTTCCTGCGTGAAACATCTCAACACTGAACCAAAACCATGGATTTCTCCGCGCCTATATATATATATATATATATATATATACACATACTGTTATGCTTGTTTTTAATTGCATAAAATTAAACGAAACTTCATTAGATTGATATTAATAACTAGGAAAAAAAAAATTCTCTAACAGCAATTATGAAGGTAATCCAAATGCTAAAAAAAAAAAAAAAAAAAAAGCAAGAAATTTATAAATGTAAAGAATCGTCTCACCTGCATTTGCTATCAATATTTTTGTTGTTTCTGAAGACATTCTGGCAGTCAGAGCAAATTCTGGAAAGATCTTCGTAAAGGTCTCTGTTCCCCACCATACCCAGACAGTTGGGCATGTCATTCCTGCCCCACGATAACGGCATGCTAAAACCTTCGCATAGACACAGAAGGATCGTGGCAAAGACCAGAGTCTGTAAATATACAAAGGCAAATGAACAATGCAGAACTTAGCGATATAACAAGTAGTATATAGAACAGGGCAAAGGCATAAATACTCATAAAATATATATACAGTATGTATATATACATATACGTATATATACACACACACACACACATATATATATATACAGTATGTATATATACATACACACACACACACACGTGTGTGTGTGTGTGCACAAATTAAAGAATGTATGTCTCATGTCCACCAGACTCCCAGATCTGGTGAAGCGTCGGATCAGAACGAAATTATGAGGCTGATGACTCGACTTCAAATATTACATCACAAATTTAGAGAAAGGTTTCATAAATCAGAAATTAAGACTGAGTTTTATTGAGAGAAAATGATTAAAGTAAATTGAAATGTTTCATTCTCTTTATTATAATATCACGTCTGACATTCATCGCAGTTTAGTTTTTAATTAATTTATTTTACATTATAGGACCGTCCTTTTATTAACTGATTCCGAGCGTCTCTCTCTCTCTCTCTCTCTCTCTCTCTCTCTCTCTCTCTCTCGCTCTCTCTCTCTCTTTCTTTCTCTCTCTCAATTAAGAGAGAAAATAATCATTACGCCTCAATAGCCTCAATTTGAGGAATCTAAGGATACTTATATTACGACCATAGTTAGTAAGAGGAAAAAAAAAAGCCCTCAAAGTAAGTTCCTAGTGACGGCAGGCGGCTCGTAGCTAACCCAACTGCTCATCATTCCACAAAATAAAAATTGGTTGGAGATAAATGGGTACCCTGGGTAGCTTACTGGTTAAGATGCTGGGCTGCTGATCGGGAGGTCGTGAGATCGAGTCTGGGCAAGGACTTTAAAAACAAACTTGATTCGTCAGAATAAACAATTCGGTAGGAACAAAAACTAATGTAACTATTATATATATATCTATACACACACACACACACATATATATATACTAGATAAATACGTAAATGCGTACCTGCAAAGTGGAAGGGAAATATCTGTTTTGTGACGCCATTTTCGTAGAAGCGAAGCACTTCTTGAAACTATAAAATAAAAAAAAAAAGAAATTGATTGAAATGGTATTAATATCTTCAAAGAGGCATAAAATGAGGTTATTCTTTAAACTGTTGCAAAATATTTAATAAATTAATAACTCCTCAATACACAGCCGAGTCGTATCAATGAAGAAAATATTTAATTTTTAATTATATATATATATATAATATTATATATATATATATATATATATATGAAGACAAAAAATAATTGCACACACAAATTATTTCCTGTCCGAGTGAACTCTTAACTTGTTCAGTTAAATTTTAGAAGAGAAATTTGATAATAATTCCGATAAATATTTAATAAAATAAATATATTAATATACTTATGTAATCATTTAATGATTTGATCGCATTCTTTGATCCGTTACAAGCAATTTTTTTTAAAGTTTCCTTTTGGGATTAGAAGTAGATTCAAAGCCCTTGACTGACACATTCATGTAAGCACATTGCCTTACATCTATCTATATCTATTTATCAGTGACATATATATATATATATATATATATATATATATATATATATATATAGGTATGCAAGAAGGCACTTATGTGAATACCTTAGTGAATAAATTCTATGTTGATGACGTGAGGATCTTCCTTCAGCTGTGCTCGAAGCAATTGTTGTGACACGATCTACCGACCACCTTCTTTATATAGGCCGTAACACACTAGTCATATACAAACATACAGTCCTTTACGCACGGTGAAAAATCCTACGCATTTCAAAAGAAATTTCTGCCGGTAAGAGCTGAAAAAATAGATTTACAGTTTGTGTATATATAGAAAATTATAAACAGATTCCATGAAAAGAACTTTTTTTTTTTTTTTTTTTTTTTTTTTTTAGGATTTAATTCGTGTGAATTACGTTTTAGTAAATTATTTTTTCTCGTTTTTTTTTGTAAAGTAATATTTAGTTAGGTTTTTTAAGAAATGGTAACGAAGTTCAGGAAATTTGGCTGCATTTTTTACTGTTGGGTGACGTTCAATGAAAATTAATTTCTCTTTCCAACTTAATCATCCCCCATTGTGCATATTGCATTTTAGGGCTAATTCACTCTTCAGAATAATTTCGCATGCAGAAGTGACACACACACACACACACACACACACACACACATATACACACACATATATATATATTGTATGATCTGTACTCAATGATGTGTAAGGGAATTCCAATGTAATAGATAAAACTTATCAATGAGAACATAAAGTTTCAGCTTTAAGATTGAAACTAAATCCCATTGTTTTCCTGATTCAGACCAGACAAAATGTATTATTACTTTGCCCTTGCAATCAATGAACAGATAAAAAAAAGCTTCTTATCATAAAAATCTTAAAGATAAACATGATAAATTAGTTTAACACGCGGAGACCCCAATCTAAATATAGTAACTGAAATTTAGTTGTTTTTAAATGCCTTCATAAAACACGACTTTTTACATTAATGCTGTTTAAGGGTATGGCCTTTCTAATGTCCCAAATCCGGGTTTAAATTGTTATATTTCTAGTTTTTTTTAATGTCCTTTCAAAAAAAATTGTACTCGGAACATACTTTAGTACTCAATCCAGGTAACCTTAAACGTCTCTTCTTGTTAAAGTTACGGTGAATATCAAAAGGAGACTAATTTATCCTACTCACTTAATTCCCCTTCTCATTTAAGCTAGACTAAGAACGCTCATCCTTTAGTGTGAAGTCGGATAAAATCATACGATGTAATAAGTATGATGCAATGATCTGTATGTAGAAAAGTGGAAAGTATGCTCTTAGCTAATGAGACACGCAATTTCAGTTAGATTTTAAAGTGTATTTTAAATAATCTTCACAAGGAAATTCCCTTCGTTTGACGCTTCACTTCCCTGAATTATTTACATGCATACGTAGATTACCTAAAATATTTAAACTCAGTGTTTATGAGATCCAAACTGATGTCTAGGTGAAATGCTTGCAAGTTTGTATCATGGTTAGTTTTTTGTCATGCGGAAATATTTGGTGCAATTTCTGTTGCTTTTATATCTAAAAAATTTGAAGAAACTTTATGGACAAATGACAGTAGATTTCGATGAAGTTTCCCTCTTCACCACAAGAATGTCTATACTTGGTGAAGCCATTTTTTATTATTGGAAAAAAAAAAATATATATATATATATTATATATTTTCCAATATATATATATATATATATATATATATATATGATGAATAAAACTACGAAGGAAAGGAAACACAAAATGGTGCTCAAGCGCTTTCGTCTAATGACATCCTCAGGAACACTGAAGTACATAGAAGGTTACAGCCTATATATAGGTTACAAAAAAAAAATATATATATATATATATATATATATACAATAAACGGAGAAATGAAATTTAAAAAAAAAAAATTATTAAAAGATTGTGGGATGGGCATACAACTTTGTAAGGAAACACTATCGATTTTTAGCACAAGATCAAACTACCGATTTTTAGCACAAGATTAAATTAATTGTTTCCAACCAATGTTATAAAAAAAAAAATACAAATTTATACTGGAAATCTGCCCGGGTTTTATCACTCTACCCATCTTGTATATAAAAATAAAATTAAAATTAAAAGTTAATAAATTAGCATACAAGTTTACCAAAGATTTAGCGTTCTACCCTTCTTATCTAAATCTGTTTTGAAGGCATTCAAAACAACAGGATCGAGTTGAAAAAGACCTTTGCTTATGTTGAAGTTATTTGAAAGTTGGATAATGGCAGACTCAAGAATATTTCTATTAACAATGTTGCCGGAGTGAAATAAAACTGAAGCATTATTCCAGTCAATACAGTGGGATAACTCTGACAAATGGACAAAAAGGGCACTGGACAACTGTCCTGTTCTAACGGAATATTGATGCTGTTTTATACGTGTGTGCAAATCCTTTCCCGTCTGACCTATGTAAAAGGAATCACATTGTTTACAACCAATTTTATAGATAATGCCTGAATTATTGGTAGGGCTATTTTTTACTATGATATTTTTCACAATATTGTTATATGAAAATACTACATTAATATCCAAAAGTTTAAGTACATTAGCAATGCCTAAAAAGCCCGGGAAAAATGGAAGTACTAAAATATTTTTTGACAAAGTACGAGTGTTATTATTGACACGATAGAAAGTTCGTTTTGCCTTGTTGAGACAAGATTCCATAAACGCAGATGGATAACACAGATCACTTCCAATACCGTTGATTTTTTCCAATTCGGCATCGATGGATTCCGGACTGGCGATCTTAAGGACGCGGAGAAACATTGATGAAAAAATGGCCTTCTTAGTGGGGGTGTCATGTTTCCTTTCCTTCGTGGTTTTATTCATCATAAATATTTTTCACGTGTTACTTTCGTGAAATAATTTTCATATATATATATATATATATATATATTGTTTACACCTCGTGGGGAGTAGATGCTTTGTTTCTCTTTCGGTATTAATATAAAAATAACAAGGGAATAACATCTCAAAGATTATATTCTGCCTCCCGAAAGTGTATCAGTGAATCCATGTTTATAAGTGATTAACCCCTTTGGTAGCTTTGGGCGATTTTCTGGATAGTAAAAAAATAAAATCATTAATAAAATTGTATTTAGATTTGTGTTAGTTTGGAGGCCGAAAGTCCGGATTCCAGGACAGCTACACGTGTTTTATATTATGCTAAGTACCTCCTCCAGCGCCTCAGTGTGTCGCAAGACATTTTAAACCAATATAAGAGTGTAAAAAACCTATTATTATCCTTGATACTGGAGGGGTTAAGTGAAATTTATTGAGTGTAAGTGCGATATAGTTTACATAACTAAAAGTATCACAAGCTACAATATATATTCAACTAAATACAATGATCTGAGAAAGGTTCTGAATAAGAAAAGAAAACAGTCATAAATCAAACTCACGTGACTGATTCCAACTGAAACGAAAAAGGAAAATGAAAAAAATCGTCGTCGGTTTGGATGATAGAGAAATAAAAGTAGAGATAACACGAGAAGAAGACATAATTGTAGAAGAAATATAAGAAACAAACCCAAACTGTGATGTGGTGAAATCAACAAATGAAAATAATGAAAAAAGACGATAAAGAAAAACGTAGATGATATCGTATGCAAATATTATGCGAAAGGACATCATTGCAAGGACGGGCAATGCATCTGGAAACAACTGCAAGTTCCACCACCTTAGTATCCGAGAGACTTATACAAGATACGGAAGATGCAAGTACGGGCAAGTATGCCGTTACCACTACCCTCAAAAGACCACGACAGTTGAGAAGCCAAAACCATCAGCAAACAGGATAATCAATTTTTTTTTGACGTAACTAACACGATTCAATTACTAAATATCATTCAACAAATACAAAGACAGTCAACAAATATGGGAATCCGAGAACTGAACAGAATAAATACAGAAGAAAATTGCAGACGATACGATTGTAGCATGTATCAAAACAGAAAGAAAAGAAGGGAAAATTGTCGGAGGATCACAGGGCAACAAACCATGCAGTATTTGGAGAAAACAAATCTGAAGTACATCAAGATGAAAATGAAAACGAAAAAATAAAAATTATCCTAGCCAACATACAGGGAATAAAACCAAACTATTCCTTGGATAAAGTCACACACCTGAAAGGATTCACGCAAGAAACATCTGAAAGACTGCCAGGCGAACTGTGAAAACCGTAAGTTTTGTATTGACAATAAAGAAATACAAATTGACAACTATAACATACTTCGAGCCGACAGAACAGTAAGACGAGAAGGAAGATGAGCTAATTATATGCATGAAAAATATATGGCAGAAATAAAAATGAGAAATTGAAAAAAACTACGTAGAATTAGTAGCAACAAAAATTAAAAAATTAAACATGGTATTAATTGTAATACATTTCAACTTCAAAATTCTCAGATACCATTACAGAGGCCAGAAACCTGGTGAAAGCTCTAAACTCCCCAGCCACAATGTTATTCTATGCGGTGATTTTTATTTCCCATTTATGAACTATAAAAGGATAGGAAGAAAATATATATTTAAACCAAGATAAGGGGGGCATACGGGAAGACCAGGAGCAGGCAAAAAATGCTGCTAGCTCTACCTGATGAATTTATGTTAATACAAGAAATAACAGAAAATACCAGAAAAAAAAACACTGCCTAGATTTGATTGTCACAAAGAACAACAGCCTAATTGGTAACATAAATATCTCTGACTATAATATCATCATCACCACGACATTATTGAAACTAGCACCTGCAGTGCTAGGGCCTTCGGCCCCAGTAATTGGAGGGCCTGCGGCCCCATTCTAATTCCGGACAACTGCTTATACAAACAGGAAAAAGGAAATGGGAAAAAAACTCCTGTTTCAAATAATTGTATTTCCTTATTCTAACATAAACATCAAGCCTAACATACAAGTACATCTAACATCAACACCTCATTCTAATAATCATTACCAGTTTAAATAGTCTGTGGACGCTTCTAAATAGTTCCATCCACGTTTGTGAAATCGAGAAAAGTCATTCCGTCAATAAAACTACAGTATACCGTAGAAAAGAACGCAGCCATGAAAATCTTAAGTTTCGCATCCAAACCCATTGTGTCAAGATCTGTGAAGCTGCATTTAAAATCGAAGTATCTTGTGAACTTGAAATACATATTAAGCTTTTGCTGCCTTAATAATTTTCTTTACAAAAGCTTCGGTATGAAATTATTTACTGCGACTTTTTCCACAGACAGATTGACAGAATCAACTCCATTATAGTGAAGATAACAACATCCAACTCAACCATGGACGATTCCGATGATGTTCCTCCATCTCCTCCTCCCTCTGACTTTATTATGTCTGATTTTAGAATCTCTTCTACCCTATCTGGGATTAAATCTAGGAAGGCGTACGGTCCTGATGGTATTCCTCCGGTTGTTCTCAAGAACTGTGCTCCTGTGTTACCATCCTGCCTAGGCAAACTCTTTTGTCTTTGTCTCTCATCTGGTACTTTGCCTTTCTGCTGGAAGTTCGCTTTCATTCAGCCTCTCGCAAAGAAGGGTGATGTCTCTCAGCCTTGATTTCTTGCCTTTCTAAAGTTTTTTAATTTATCACAAGCAGAGCCTTCGGCTCCCTGCCCTACGGGCGGACTTGTGCTTCGCAAACTCGCCTACGGCGAGGGCACCTTCGCAGAGTACTGAGATGAAGAAAAAATATTATTTTATGCTTTAAATATAGCTTCACAAATTTTTAACCCACTGGCTCAGAATGCGAAGCTCAAAAGGTTAGGGTTACCCCTTTGCGGGGAGGTCATTCTCTTTCTCCCCCCAAACCCTCTCACCCCCTTTATGCAACTTTGGGGGCTAACCCCACCCACTTGTTGAATAACCCCCCTGCCCCATTACCCCCACCCCGAGGTCATTCTCCCCCAAAACCTTCTCTCCCCCTTTTATGCAACTTGGGGGCTAACCCCCACACCCCTTATTGCATAAAATGGTTGAAATATTGTGGGTAATTTTTTTTATTAAAAAATGGAAGGACTTGTACGGTTTTCTTTAATAGTTTAAAGATTAACAGGAAGATTCTTAAACACCTCTCTTCTCACAATCTTCTTTCAGATCGTCAGTATGGGTTCCGCAAGGGACGCTCTACTGGCGATCTTCTTGCATATCTCTCTGACTCTTGGCCATCCTCCATTCGAGATTTCGATGAAACTTTTGTTATTGTGCTAGACATATCAATAACTTTTGATGGAGTCTGGCACAAATCCTTAATTTTGAAACTGCCCTCCTTCGGGTTCTATCCTTCCATCTCTGCCTTCATCTCTAAGTTCCTTTCTAGCCGACCTATTGTTGTGGTTGTAGATGGCCACTGTTCTTCTCCTGAAACTATCAACAGTGGTGTTCCTCAGGGTTCTGTCCTGGCACCCACTCTTTTCCTCTTATTTATCAATGGTCTATTAAGTTGCACTGCTTGTCCTATCCACTCCTATGCCGATGATTCCATTTTTCACTAATCTACCCACTTCGTAAACCGTCCCTCTCAACAGTCACTCCATGCTTCGCGTAGGACGGATATGGTACACCTAGCCTCTGATCTTTCTGACATCTCTGATTGGGGCAGCGAGAACCTTGTGGCTTTCAATGCCTCAAAAACCCAGTTTCTCAATCTGTCTACTCGTCACAATCTTCCACACGACTATCCTCTTACCTTTAACGATATACAACTCAATCCTTCCTCTTCTTTTAACATTTTTGATGTTTCCTTTTCTCGTGATCTCTCCTGGAAAGATCACATATAGCCTACTCTCTTTCCAAAACAGCTTCTAAGAGGTTAGGTGTCCTGCACCGGCTCCACAGTTTCTTCACCCCAACTCAGTTGCTGTGTATGTGCAGGGGTCTTGTCCGCCTCTGTACGGAGTATGCTTCTCATGTGTGGGGTGTCTCAACCCACACAGCTCTACTTTACTGGGTGGAATCAAAGGTTTTTTTCTCATCAATTCCTCGCCTCTTACTGACTGTCTTCAATCCCTCTCTGTTCGCCGCAAAGTTGCCTCACTCTCTCTTTACTATCGCTTTATAACGGACACTGCTCTCCTGAACTCTGTAACTGCATGCCTCCCCCTTTAAGGAGAGCACGCAGCACCAGACTTTCGACACATTCTCATTCCTTTTCTGTCCAACTCTCTAACGCAAAGGTTAATCGGTATTTTCAATCTTTCAGCTACTTAACCGGTCAACTCTGGAACAATCTTCTTCAATTCATCTTTCCCCTTGTCTCCGACCTCCAATCTTTGAAACGCAATGTCCAAGCATCTCGAAAACCCTGGACCTTGATTTTGACTCTCTTCTTCTTCTATGACGGTGGCGTTTTTGTGGCATTCGCCCTTGTCCCCTCCTCCTGCATAAAAAAATAAAACATTAAAATGAGAGGGAAGAAAAATCACACGCTATAGAAGGAGGCAAATTCGAAATTTTTAATCTTCACTCCAAGGCTATAAAATGGGAAGGCACTATATCCAGCATGGAAGCAATAGACAATAAAATGGAAAGGTATTACACCCAGCATGGAAGCAATAGACTAGAAAACCATCTGTAAAGATAAGACAAGAGCAAAGCTGGTGATAACCCTCAAGGGAAGAACGCTAGAAATTGTGGAAAGACATGTTCGCAGAAAACAAGAAAGAGGAAAGAGAACAGGTTTGAAAGAAAAAAGTGGTCAATGTTTCGCAAGAGAAAGTGAGTGATTGAAAACTTGAGACACTACGAAGACAACTATATCAGAAAAATAATAAATGGAAAGCTGGAGAGCATAGATTGCGTCATACAGGGTCTAATTGAGAACAGTACAACGAAAGAAGAAAACACTCTTGAAGTGATAAAAGTTAAATAAAAATAATCCTATAGTTTTTCGAAATGGAAAACGAAAAATCGCGCAACTATTGAATCTGTAAAGGATGAAAACAAAGCGTTAACCGATGACCTAAAAGAAGTAGCTGAAACACTAAGAGCTCAGTATGAATCGGTTTCCACTGTTTCCAAAACTGATAAAATAATATGCTTAGAAATGCGTTCTGTACACAAGAATTACAAGGGGAAAGTATAACGGACTTTGACTTCAAAACAGATGATATCACACGAGCTATAGGGAAACTAAAAGCACACTCAACAACAGGCCCGGAGAAATGGAACGCTACACTAATTAAAAGCTGCAAGAATGAAATCGCTACGCCCCTATATTGGATATGGAGACAGTCACTAGACACAGGAGAAGTACCAAGCATCCTGAAAAGAACGAATATATTTCCAGTTACAAAGGAATTATAAAGGAGTTACATGGAAATGGGGGAGCCACAACAGGTTTAGAGCCGGCTCTAGGTGGCACTCGTAGATTTCGTTCAAACGCAGACCACTCACAAAGAGAATAGTTAGCATAGAAAAGCAAGAAGGGCTTTTCCTCCTACTCATCCCCCCCCTTTCCCACAGTGGGCAGGTTTTAAAATAAGAAAGAAGAAAACGCTCAGCAATTTGTAGAAAAAAAATGCCAAGAAAATTTACAGAACAATTGGGAAACTGCAAATACACACATGAACATCATTTACTTGTTTAAACATCGATTTATTCGAGAAGGTTATCTAATACTAGATCAAGATTGTTTTCAAACGTATTGACAGAAACAACTTCAGGAGGAAGTTCATTTCAATAATTGACACTCTTGTACGTGAAGAAATTACGCAAATATTCACATTGTACCGTTTCGGCTCCAGTTTACAACCATTATTTCGAGTCGGGTTCGTGTTAATTGTAAAATGTTTAGAATAGTCGACGTGGATCCTAATGGATCTTAACTTGGATGAGTCCACCTCTGAGCCGACGCTTTTCCAAGGAATAGAAATTAAGTTCAGCGAGTCTACGAGTGTATGATTTGTGACGGGCGGCCTAAATTAGTTTCGTCTCTCTGGCTTAAGAATTTTCAAGCCTTTGTATATCTTTTCTGAAAGATCGGGACCAGAACTGCACGGCGTACTTGAGTTGGGGTCTAACCAACGCGTTGTAGAGAGGAAGAATAAAATCTTTCCTTCGGTACGAGACCTGCCTCTTAATATAACCTAGTATCTTATTGTATTTCTTTTCAGCTTCGACGCAGTGTTTGGAAAACTTGAGATCACTGCTTGTAAAAACCCCTAAGTCCTTTTCTAAGATGGTTGGTGCAAGTTCCTGTCCGCGCAGTAATTAGTTTGCATATCGGTTTCGGGATCCAACATGCATTACTTTACATTAAACGTATTTGCCAAATGGTCTACCAATTTGCAAGTCGACCTAGGTCAATTTGAATTTTCAAGACACCTTCCGCACTGCCCACACAGGACCCTAACTTAGTGTCGTCAGCAAATTTTGATATGGTGCTTATTATACCAATGTATATATAGTTTATATAAATAATGAATAAAAGTGGTCCCAGTACCGACCCCTGTGAAACGCCACTTGTTACTAATGCTCACCCTGAGGTTTCACCGTTTATTACCAGCCTCTGTGCCCTATCGCTGAGCCAATGTTCAATCCACGCTGCCACGGTACTAGTTATACCAAGGGTCTTAACTGGGTTGCCTTTATTTTCGAACTTTCAAATTTTATTGGGACAACCCGGGGATTTGTGAGGATTAGTGAAAAACTGATCTGAACCATTATTTTGCAAAAATACATTCAAATAATAAAATTTAGTGGTCGCCACCAAAATTTCAACATTTTATCCCGTACAGTGTTTCAGCCTATTCAGACTTGTTGAAACCATTTAGCTTGCTCTCTCCGCTGAAGTGGGATTAGTTTTGATTCATTTAATTTATTTCTGGGTTAGGCTAATAAATACTTAATAACTTACTTGCTCTTCTCTCTTTTCAGATAAGAATACTTTTCGTGAATTAAGATAACATGAAATCTTTCTTTTATATAAAAGGTTAAGAATTAAAAAAGTAAATTTGAATTAGATATTAGTAATAATTTTTTATTATTTGAGGAAACAACAGACGAGGGATTTAGAATTTTGGAAACCTTCTTGAACGTGGCAAGCTAAAATACTCGTATATTTTCTTTTGTAATACTGATTGTTTTAATTCTGAAAAATAAACTGAATAGGTATCATTATTAATACTAACAGTCTGCTTATTGCATCCTTTTTTAGAACCCCAAATGGGTAGGAGTACCCAGAGCTATGTTAAGTTTACCTGTGCACTCACCAAGGGCGAGTTCATTAATTTATTATTATTATTTTTTTTTTTTGGAACTATATAAGATTTTTCTGAAATAAATAATTAGTTATTTGATGTAACGGAAGTAAAGCGATTATTTCTTTTACCTTCCAGCTTTCGGATTCTCTGATTTATTAATATTAATGCGTGCTTCTCTTCAAAAGTCAGAAATCAGTACATCTCTGTATCATGGTTAGTTCTAAGTAGACTCGGAAAGCCACGGCGACTATTTAGCTTCTAGGCCCTCGCCAAGACCAATTTATTGGCATGAAGCTTCCGTCCAAAAGAGAAGTGATGGCTCTTTTTTTTCACCATTATTTGACTGAGAAAGAGACTATTTGTTCAAGTGCCTCCTCCATCGCGGATGCAGTTCTGAAGGAGGACAGAACTAAGATTCCTGCGCGACTCAAAAAGCACATACAAGTAGTCGACAAGGTTGAGAAACTCTGTGATGATTGGAAAAAACTCAAGAAGAAGAAAGAGAACAAGGCGAAATGGTGACACCCTGAAAGCCAGAGAGAAGAGCTTCAAAGAGAACCTGAATTATCTTTTTGACTTCGCCAACGCCGAGGCACTGGAGGCAATGACACTCGAAGAGGACAAGGCGTTCCTCTTGGGTCATAGAGAGAAATGACATCTGGGAAAATGGAAACAGTGGACACCACTTTGGCCAGAAAGGAGGAGAGGAAGAGGAAGCGAGAGGAAGAAGTGCACCAACGACGCGTCAAAGAGAAACAGCGTCAGAAAGAAGACAGAAACGGGACCTTGACCCTGACCAGCTCATCTAGTACTGATGGGACTGATGCCGATGGCAAAGACTTCGCTGTTCCTGGTACCTACACATCTAGGTCATCTGTGCTCCCGAAGCGAGCTCGAATAACCATTCTCAGTCTAGTCTAGACCGCACCAAAGTGAGTGACTGAAAAGCCACTTTTCTCTTGACTTCAGCCTCGGATAGTTTGGGTCATGACATCTCAGGCTTGGGTTTGAGCCGTTTGTTGATTAATAGGCAGCTAGCGAAACTCCGGTAAGAAATTGCACGGACAATGAAGGAGTCATTCGATCTGACCCATCCTTTGTGAATTGACTCCCGATTCTTGTGTCTGGAGGAGGAGAGGAGCAACTACTGGGGGTTCCCAAGCTGAGACATGAAAATGGTAAGGCGATGGCTACTGAAGTGGAAAAGGCAATCCGATCCTGGAAGATTGAAGGCGTGGTACGAGCCATATGCTTCGATACCACGGCCTCAAATACTGGGAAAATGAATGTAGCCTGTGTCCTTCTTGGAAAGAAGTTGGAGAAAAGCTTGCTCCACTTCGGCTGCAGACATCGCATCTTTGAGGTGGTGCTCGAGTCAGTCTTCTCACCTTGCATGGGGACATCAGCTGGACCAGACATCTTGCTCTTCAAGCGATTTCGGAATAAGAGAAGATTCCTGAACAAAGAAAAGTTTCAAACTGCGATAGATAACGATACTATACTTCAGCCTCCGCCGTCTCGGATAACCGTGACGAAATTCTTGCGTTCATTGAAGAAATGCCCCGGATTCAGAAACCCAGAGATGGCGATAGAGAGCTCTTGGAATTGGTGACGATTTATTTCGAGGAGTTCGGTTTATGGCTCCAAGAGCGATGTATCGCGAACCAAATGATACGGGCAGCGCGCGATAGCGGTATCCACATTGACCTTAGTGTATAAGTATATTTTTTTATGCAGGAATAAGAAAACAAGGGCGAATGCCTGCAAAAGCGCCTCTCCCCATAAAAGAAGAGAGTCAAAATCAAAGTTCAGAGATATCGAGATGCCTAGTCACCCTGTGCTTGAAAGATGGACTGAGGAAGATTGTTCCAGAGTTCACCAGTTGAATAGACGAAAGATTGAAAATACAGATTAACTCTTGCGTTAGAGAGTTGGACAGAAAAGGAATGAAAAAGTGTCGAAAGTCTGGTGCTGCGTGCTCTCCTTAAAGGAGGAGACATGCAGTTACAG
>JAJOZX010017389.1:50000-52262 GCA_023014485.1 Bathynomus jamesi | reverse complement strand
TGAACATCCCCTCCTTGTACCGGTAACCTCTTGCGGCTTTGTCCTGTTCTTCTTGAGTGCGTCGTAGGTATCGATCAACTTCGCCAGCTCTCCCCTGCGTACTTCTTGGTGGTAGTTGGTATGTTGGCCTTCTCCCAGATGGGCCAGATGGTTTCCACCACCAGGCGAATGCTCTCCGATTTTGGTCTTCCTTCCCTCTTGGTCTTGGTGGTGGTGGAAGTAAAGGAGCAGGCATTGCTCCTTCGATGGAAGTCGTGGACAAACAATCGCTGCCAATTGGGGCCTTGTCCAGCAACCACACTGGTTTCCTGCTCTAGTAACCATCACCTGCGAAAGAGAAGAAAATCTGTATAGTGAAACAGAAGTGGCGAACTTGAGTGACCCCTAAAAATCCTCCTACAGCGGTCAAATTTTGTGATAACAATCCTTTATAAAGGTGTAATACGGGCAAGCGTCGCCCCGACCCGAAATCCTCCATTCGTATATTTGGACACCCTAATATACATACATACATACATATATATATATAGTATATACATACATACATACATATATATATATATAATACATACATACATATATATATATATACATATATATATATATACATACATACATACATATATATATATATATACATACATACATACATATATATACATTCAACTGCAAAGAACACGCAGTATAAATAACGTAAAGAACGACGCTTGTATAGGAGATATTCCGCGCAAGACGAGAAAGAGAAAACAACAAATGAAAAAATGAAGTACCACCTGGGAATCGAACCCGGGATCTTCCGATTGCCGGTCAGACGCGATAACCACTACACCATGGACTTCACTCTTCCAAATGCGTAATTCTCTACATACTCGCAGAAACACAATGCCCCAAGGGGGCACCTCCCGCATGCCGTAACATTATATACATTCAACTGCAAAGAACACGCAGTATAAATAACGTAAAGAACGACGCTTGTATAGGAGATATTCCGCGCAAGACGAGAAAGAGAAAACAACAAATGAAAAATGAAGTACCACCTGGGAATCGAACCCGGATCTTCGATTGCCGGTCAGACGCGATAACCACTACACCATGGACTTCACTCTTCCAAATGCCGTAATTCCTCTACATACTCGCAGAAACCAATGCCCCAAGGGGCACCTCCCGCATGCCGTAACATTTATATACATTCAACTGCAAAGAACACGCAGTATAAATAACGTAAAGAACGACGCTTGTATAGGAGATATTCCGCGCAAGACGAGAAAGAGAAAACAACAAATGAAAAAATGAAGTACCACCTGGGAATCGAACCCGGGATCTTCCGATTGCCGGTCAGACGCGATAACCATACACCATGGCAATCGGAAGATCCCGGGTTCGATTCCCAGGTGGTACTTCATTTTTCATGTTGTTTTCTCTTTCTCGTCTTGCGCGGAATATCTCCTATACAAGCGTCGTTCTTTACGATACATATATATATATATACATACATACATGAAAATTATTTCACGAAGGTAACACGTGAAAAATATTTATGATGAAAAAACCACGAAGGAAAGGAAACACAAAATGGTGCTCAAGCGCTTTCGTCTAATGACATCCTCAGGAACACTGAAGTATATAAAAGGTTAAGCCTATATATAGGTTACAGAAAGAAAAAAAGAAAAAATAAATAACATACATACACACAAACACACACCTATATATATATATACATACATATCTATATATACAAATACATACATACATACATACATACATATATATACAATAAACAGAGAAGTAAAAATAATAAAAAATTAAAAATTAAAACCTTAAAGGATTACCAATGAGGCGTACAGATTGTAAGGAAAATATCGATTTTTAGCACAAGATCAAATGGATTATAAAATACAAATTTTATACTGGAACTCTACCGGGTTTTAGCACAATGCTGCCTATGGTCAGGTTTCGATATAATATAAAAAAAAAAAAAAATGCAAATTAAAAGTTAATCGATTTTTAGCACAAGATCAAATGGATTAAAAAATACAAATTTATACTACAACTCTGTCCGGGTTTTAACATATTGCTGCTATGGTCAGGTTTCGATATATATAAAAAAAATAAAATGCAAATTAAAAGTTAATAAAGTAGAAGACAAGTTACCAAAGATTTAATGTTTTACACTTCTTATCTAAATCTGCTTTAAAGGAATTCAACATAACAGGATCGAGTTGAAAAAGACCTTTGCTTATGTTGGAAGTTATTTGAAAGTTG
>JAJOZX010017389.1:10000-45000 GCA_023014485.1 Bathynomus jamesi | reverse complement strand
ACTTCATTGAAACTGTAATTAAATGTAATGATTTAATTTATCATGTAAGAATGTACTTCAAAATGGAAGTGTAATTAAACAACAAGTGAATATGAATTAATTGGTAATTGTAATCGTAATTGTAATGAACCAAAATTAATACGTACTCAGTCATGTACTTAATTTGTACTTGTGTACTATTACGAAATGATATCGCCTCATAAATATAGACTCGGCGAAAAATACAAATTAGTTTTTATTTTATTTTTTAAATTCTTATTTGCAATCATTCAAAAACATCTGATGTGTTTAAAAAAAGGGGGAAACTTAACCTTCGACTGTCTCCCCCAAACATTTAGGCTATATTATACATGTACTTGTAAAATTAGGCGCCACTTCATTTTAAGACTTCATCAGAGAACTTCATTACGAGACTCTTCTTTGGACTGCAGCCTAGCTGCGGGGAGGGGGCAGAGGCCCCTTGCCCCTTAACAAGAACGCCTCGTCTATACGAGACACCCCAGACCCATAGCCAGGATAAGAAGAAGAAGAAGATGTGGGGTCTAACAAGTCTGCGACCCTATACCAGGATAAACACATAGAAGAAGGAAGATAACAAGACTGGACCCTTTAACCAGGATCTTCACGACTCCAGGATTCTTCCAGTCTTCCAGACCCTTTACCAGGATAAGAAAAAGATTTTTAGTAGAAGATTTGTAGAAGATTTTAACAAGAAGATTATTTTAAGAAGAGGCCACTCTTTGGCCAAGAATAGAAATTACCCTGCATCAGGATTAAAAGATTATTTTAAGAAGAAGATTACTTTAAGAAGAAGATTATTTTAAGAAGAAGATTTTAAGAAGAGGCCACTCTTTGGCCAAGATAGAAATTACCCTGCATCAGGATAAAACCAGTTGACCGGCGTATCACGACTTCTAGTTCGTAACATCCACCCTTGAACCGGTGCGTCACGACTCCAAGTTCTTCACGCCTAGTTTTCATCCAGGATCAAGTAGCCAGCAAGACGTCTTCAAGACACGTCTCAAGGATTTTCCCCATAGAAAATTTTGTTAAGTACATTTTGTTTTTTAAGTAATTTATAAACATTTGAAAAGTCCGTATTATTAACAGTTAATATTTAGTATAGAGCCAGAATTAACACAAAACACAGTGAACACTTCAGACACCAGTGATACACTTTTTTTTAGTGAAACAGTAATTGTCACAGAAGTTAATTGTCACAGAGTCAATTGTCACAGAGTCAATTGTCGCAGAGTCAATTGTCGCAGAGTCAATTGTCGCAGAGTCAATTGTAGCAGTCAATTGTCACAGTTATTTGCACTATTATATTCAGTATAGAATAATTTTATTTTATGTACCTTCCCGTACATTCGAGTGAAATGTTTACATTTTTTTTATTTTTTGTTGCAAATATTTTTCAACTACTGAATTGAATTGACTTGCAAATTAAGAGAGAGAGAGTTTAGTTACTTGAAGCAGTTTCAAGTTCCATTTTCAGTTTTCAGACAGTTTCAGTTGGTTGTAACCAAAAGGGACAACCAAACCCCAGAGATTTGTAAAGATACTTGAAATAATTTTGAAGTCATTTTTTTTGAAGTCATTTTTTTGAAGTCATTTTTTGAAGTCATTTTTGAAGTCATTTTTGAAGTCATTTTTTGAAGTCAGTTTTTGAAGTCAGAAGGTTGCACCAAGAGGGTCAACCAAACCCCAGAGGTTAATAGTCTCCACTTGATAAAGATCAAGTGCAGTCATTTTCCGTTTTCAGTTAATCTTCACTTGATAGCAGTTCAAGTGCAAGACAGTTTAAGTTTCAGAATACTTGATAAGAGGTCAAGTCAGAAGGTTGCGCCAAGACGGGCAACCGCCCCAGAGATTTATAGGAATACTTGATAAGAGGTCAAGTCAATAGGTTGCATCCAAGAGGGACAACCGCCCCAGAGATTACAAAAGTTAATTTTGAAAAAAGTTAGTTTTGAAAAAGTTAGTTTTGAAAAAGTTAATTTTGAAAAAGTTAGTTTTGAAAAAGTTTGTTTTGAAAAAGTTAGTTTTGAAAAAGTTAATTTTCAAAAAGTTAGTTTTGAAAAAGTTAGTTTTGAAAAAGTTAGTTTTGAAAAAGTTAGTTTTGAAAAAGTTAGTTTTGAAAAAGTTAGTTTTGAAAAAAAGTTAGTTTTTAAGTCCCAAGTCATTTTTATTTCAAGTCCCAAGTCATTTTTATTTCAAGTCCCAAGTTAGTTTTCAATGCAGTCAATTGAATTCAACTTTTTCTTTGTAATTTAAGAGAATTTAATTTAAGAAAAATGTAAGTTAAGAATTTAATTCAACCTTTTTTTTGTGTTGTAAAAGAGAATTAAATTCAACCTGAATTGACCGATTTGCGTCTTTAGTTTAACCTTTTTTCTTTGTGTGTAAGACGGAAATTCACCGATTTGTCTTTCCCGTTTCATGCATTGTTACGTATATAAATATATAGTTATGTAATTTATTATTTGTACAAAGGTTGTAATGACTTTGATAATCATTGTAATGTATACGTGATAATAATAGTTGTGTAATAATTAATTAATCGATCTTGTCCCAATGACTCCTTTTAAATTACTATATGAGGAACATGCCGTCCCTCCGTTTGTTGGACTCTTTTAATTTTTTGTTCTAAGTAGTGTGACAAGCAATCTTTTAAAAAAAAAAAAAAAAAAAAAAAAAGAGCAAAGTGCTCACGAAAGACTTATTGTCAATTTCAAACTTATACCCCCCGCTTAGTCACTCAATTCCCCCGAATGTAGTACTCCAAACTTTGTTTTTTTATTTTTATTTTTATTTTAACACCCCAACCCCAGTTGAACCCAGTGTCGACCAAAACCGTTTTTACAAAAGTTTTTAACGCGTTTTATAATTATTTTGATTATATGATGACAGAAATAGCGTAACAATTAATCGATCATGTACCTAATTTATCCTGTTCTGTACGATCGGGAAATTTACCCGTATGACCGCACATACCCTAAATTTCAGTCATTTAATTTTTAATAAAACTTCTACACAATAAAACATGTATTTGTCTATATGCAAACAAGTTTTCAGATTAAAAAAAAATCAAATAATTCAAATTCTATCAACATTCAACGAAAGAGTATAATTTTTCTACTTAACAGGCAAAAATTATTAAACCTTTTCAATATATTTTTTTTATTATAAAAATAATTTTTAATATAAAATTTAATTGAAATTATTAAAAGAAAAGATTGTTCGAAATGCTTCCCTTCCATTTCAATAACTTTTTATTCTTGGCCGAAACTCATCTATGGCTCGATTTACTTTTATTTTTTAGAATATTATAAAATTGTATTTAGCTCGTTGAAATGCATAATTGATTCATATTTTTAATTTGTATTTTTTTTTCTTTTGTTCAATTAATCGTGAGTAACTGTCCTTAAATTGTTATTGTACCATTTGTAAGGTATCAAACGAAAATTATAGTCAAATTGACATACTACTACAGTATATGGTTATGAATTTTAGTAGTCGAATTTAATCTGTGTCTCGAAATTATAAAATACACACTTTGTACCCAATAAACATAAATACACATTTGACCACAGGTCTATACATCATCCACTACGTAATTCGATTTGTACCTACAACAGTTAATAAAATGCATGTATGCACATTATATATACTATATATATACAGCCCTTATGCTAAAATCATTGAATATCACAATAAAACTATTTCATTACGTAAGTGCAAACTATGCTATTTAGTCTTAATCATTTTTGCTTCCTAATATATCTTGCTCATGCATTTATTCAGTTAATTGAACAATCCTCTCAACTTAATCTGTCTCTCGAAATTATCAGATACACACTTTATACCTAATACACCCAAATACACACTAGACCACAGGTCTATACATCATCCATTACGTAATTCTATTTTTACCAACGCTAGTCATAAAAATTAGTTTATAGATTGTACGATTTACGTTTTTCCCTTTTATCTTATCTACTCTACTCATTATGTATGTAATTCATCCCACAGAAAAAAAAAATTTGGTAAATTTTTTTAACCATATCATTGTTTGTCTAACTTAATTGTTTATCTAAATTAAAGTATTAATCTTTGAATTCTTTTATATTATATAATAACTCACTTGTTCTGTATAAAACTTGTATTGTAAAGAATGTCGTCATTACTTACGATGTTATTTTCTCAATTGTATTGTATTGTATTAATTTTATTATATTATTGTATAAATATAATTTAAAAAAAAGGGGAGAGCAATGTAAAAAGTGAACAATGAACAATTCCTACACCATCATTATATGGATTCATTGTCTTCATGCAATACTTATGTTCGTATAGTTTTATGTTCGAATGTCCATTTTTACATAAGAAACCAAAAATCGCATAAGCGAGTTTTGGATAGAATTTCGATTTGTACGTCTTTATTCATTCCTGTATTTTTCTAATTCATCTTTCTAATAATGACTTATACACTATGACGTCATAAAATAACTTTATTCTCTTTACGTTTCCCACTCTGTGTCTCTAATTTGTTCTTGTAAATCTTCCTAATAAGGATTTGTACTATACGTAAAAATTCAATAACTATGACGTCACATTTTCCCTTCATCATATATCTAGTATCCAATGTATGAAAATTCTTTAACATCATGCTAAGGACGAAACACTCTATA
Source organism: Bathynomus jamesi (assembly GCA_023014485.1). Taxonomy (NCBI): domain Eukaryota; kingdom Metazoa; phylum Arthropoda; class Malacostraca; order Isopoda; family Cirolanidae; genus Bathynomus; species Bathynomus jamesi. The sequence continues at coordinate 40,306 of JAJOZX010017389.1, read as the reverse complement.
GAAGTCATTATTTATATGTTATGTAGTATAAACATTATTATTCAACCATACTCATTCTTACATTCATGTTCTTTCTTGACCGCTATCCTTTATTAATTTTATTACTTATTCATTCATCTACCTATTGTCTACTTATGCCCTATCAACTTATCAGTCTATGTTTACTCGTGTCAATTTGTGACGCGCGAAACTTTGGGCGTTCGTTCGAGAACGCGAAAAAACGTTCTCGTATTATTTTTTTCATTTTTATTTTTAATTATATGACCTCCCGAGGTGAACTCAAAAAAATGCTTAGTAAGATCGAATTCCGCTCACGACGACAGAGTCGAGCGCCTCAAAGATAAAATACCTCGTTCGCTCTGATTTCAAATTCATAACATATTATAGCATATTATTTCGTAAATAAATTATCTCGTAAGTGCCATGTACGTTGTATTATATTTAACATCTTAATTGTCTATTAATAAGAAACACTGTAAAAACAAAACAAAGTTATAGTAACTGTTTAATTGTAATTAACTGTAATACTTTAATTTAATATAACGTAATGTACTTTAATGAAACTGTAATTAACAATAACTTGTAATGTACTTCATTGAAACTGTAATTAAATGTAATGATTTAATTTATCATGTAAGAATGTACTTCAAAATGGAAGTGTAATTAAACAACAAGTGAATATGAATTAATTGGTAATTGTAATCGTAATTGTAATGAACCAAAATTAATACGTACTCAGTCATGTACTTAATTTGTACTTGTGTACTATTACGAAATGATATCGCCTTCATAAATATAGACTCGGCGAAAAATACAAATTAGTTTTTATTTTTATTTTTTAAATTCTTATTTGCAATCATTCAAAAACATCTGATGTGTTTAAAAAAAGGGGGGAAACTTAACCTTCGACTGTCTCCCCCAAACATTTAGGCTATATTATACATGTACTTGTAAAATTAGGCGCCACTTCATTTTAAGACTTCATCAGAGAACTTCATTACGAGACTCTTCTTTGGACTGCAGCCTAGCTGCGGGGAGGGGGCAGAGGCCCCTTGCCCCTTAACAAGAACGCCTCGTCTATACGAGACACCCCAGACCCATAGCCAGGATAAGAAGAAGAAGAAGATGTGGGGTCTAACAAGTCTGGCGACCCTATACCAGGATAAACACATAGAAGAAGGAAGATAACAAGACTGGACCCTTTAACCAGGATCTTCACGACTCCAGGATTCTTCCAGTCTTCCAGACCCTTTACCAGGATAAGAAAAAGATTTTTAGAAGAAGATTTGTAGAAGAAGATTTTAACAAGAAGATTATTTTAAGAAGAGGCCACTCTTTGGCCAAGAATAGAAATTACCCTGCATCAGGATTAAAAGATTATTTTAAGAAGAAGATTACTTTAAGAAGAAGATTATTTTAAGAAGAAGATTTTAAGAAGAGGCCACTCTTTGGCCAAGATAGAAATTACCCTGCATCAGGATAAAACCAGTTGACCGGCGTGTCACGACTTCTAGTTCGTAACATCCACCCTTGAACCGGTGCGTCACGACTCCAAGTTCTTCACGCCTAGTTTTCATCCAGGAACAAGTAGCCAGCAAGTAGCCAGCAAGACGTCTTCAGGACACGTCTCAAGGATTTTCCCCATAGAAAATTTTGTTAAGTACATTTTGTTTTTTAAGTAATTTATAAACATTTGAAAAGTCCGTATTATTAACAGTTAATATTTAGTATGGAGCCAGAATTAACACAAAACACAGTGAACACTTCAGACACCAGTGATACACTTTTTTTAGTGAAACAGTAATTGTCACAGAAGTTAATTGTCACAGAGTAAATTGTCACAGAGTTAATTGTCATAGAGTTAATTGTCACAGAGTCAATTGTCACAGAGTCAGTTGTCGCAGAGTCAATTGTCGCAGAGTCAATTGTCGCAGAGTCAATTGTCGCAGAGTCAATTTTCACAGTTATTTGCACTATTATATTCAGTATAGAATAATTTTATTTTATGTACCTTCCCGTACATTCGAGTGAAATGTTGTTTACATTTTTTTTATTTTTTGTTGCAAATTTTTTTCAATTACTGAATTGAATTGACTTGCAAATTAAGAGAGAGTTCAGTTACTTGAAGCAGTTTCAAGTTCCATTTTCAGTTTTCAGAGTTTCAGTTGGTTGTAACCAAAAGGGACAACCAAACCCCAGAGATTTATAAAGATACTTGAAGTAATTTTGAAGTCATTTTTTTTTAAGTCATTTTTTTGAAGTCATTTTTTGAAATCATTTTTGGTCATTTTTGAAGTCATTTTTTGAAGTCAGTTTTTGAAGTCAGAAGGTTGCACCAAGAGGGTCAACCAAACCCCAGAGGTTAATAGTCTCCACTTGATAAAGATCAAGTGCAGTCATTTTCCGTTTTCAGTTAATCTTCACTTGATAGCAGTTCAAGTGCAAGACAGTTTAAGTTTCAGAATACTTGATAAGAGGTCAAGTCAGAAGGTTGCGCCAAGACGGGCAACCGCCCCAGAGATTTATAGAAATACTTGATAAGAGGTCAAGTCAATAGGTTGCATCCAAGAGGGACAACCGCCCCAGAGATTACAAAAGTTAATTTTGAAAAAAGTTAGTTTTGAAAAAGTTAGTTTTGAAAAAGTTAATTCTGAAAAAGTTAGTTTTGAAAAAGTTTGTTTTGAAAAAAGTTAGTTTTGAAAGTTAATTTTGAAAAAGTTAATTTTGAAAAAGTTAATTTTGAAAAAGTTAGTTTTGAAAAAGTTAGTTTTGAAAAAGTTAGTTTTGAAAAAAAGTTAGTTTTTAAGTCCCAAGTCATTTTTATTTCAAGTTCCAAGTCATTTTTATTTCAAGTCCCAAGTTAGTTTTCAATGCAGTCAATTGAATTCAACTTTTTCTTTGTAATTTAAGAGAATTTAATTTAAGAAAAATGTAAGTTAAGAATTTAATTCAACCTTTTTTTTGTGTTGTAAAAGAGAATTAAATTCAACCTGAATTGACCGATTTGCGTCTTTAGTTTAACCTTTTTTCTTTGTGTGTAAGACGGAAATTCACCGATTTGTCTTTCCCGTTTCATGCATTGTTACGTATATAAATATATAATTATGTAATTTATTATTTGTACAAAGGTTGTAATGACTTTGATAATCATTGTAATGTATACGTGATAATAATAGTTGTGTAATAATTAATTAATCGATCTTGTCCCAATGACTCCTTTTAAATTACTATATGAGGAACATGCCGTCCCTCCGTTTGTTGGACTCTTTTAATTTTTTGTTTTAAGTAGTGTGACAAGCAATCTTTAAAAAAAAAAAAAAAAAAAAAAAAAAGAGCAAAGTGCTCACGAAAGACTTATTGTCAATTTCAAACTTATACCCCCCGCTTAGTCACTCAATTCCCCCGAATGTAGTACTCCAAACTTTGTTTTTTATTTTTATTTTTATTTTAACACCCCAACCCCAGTTGAACCCAGTGTCGACCAAAACCGTTTTTACAAAAGTTTTTAACGCGTTTTATAATTATTTTGATTATATGATGACAGAAATAGCGTAACAATTAATCGATCATGTACCTAATTTATCCTGTTCTGTACGATCGGAAATTTACCCGTATGACCGCACATACCCTAAATTTCAGTCATTTAATTTTTAATAAAACTTCTACACAATAAAACAGATGTATTTGTCTATATGCAAACAAGTTTTCAGATTAAAAAAAAAATCAAATAATTCAAATTCTATCAACATTCAACGAAAGAGTATAATTTTTCTACTTAACAGGCAAAAATTATTAAACCTTTTTAATATATTTTTTTTATTATATAAAAATAATTTTTAATATAAAATTTAATTGAAATTATTAAAAGAAAAGATTGTTCGAAATGCTTCCCTTCCATTTCAATAACTTTTTATTCTTGGCCGAAACTCATCTATGGCTCGATTTACTTTTATTTTTTAGAATATTATAAAATTGTATTTAGCTCGTTGAAATGCATAATTGATTCATATTTTTAATTTGTATTTTTATTTTTATTTTGTTCAATTAATCGTGAGTAACTGTCCTTAAATTGTTATTGTACCATTTGTAAGGTATCAAACGAAAATTATAGTCAAATTGACATACTACTACAGTATATGGTTATGAATTTTAGTAGTCGAATTTAATCTGTGTCTCGAAATTATAAAATACACACTTTGTACCCAATAAACATAAATACACATTTGACCACAGGTCTATACATCATCCACATTATAATTCGATTTGTACCTACAACAGTTAATAAAAATGCATGTATGCACATTATATATACTATATATATATACAGCCCTTATGCTAAAATCATTGAATATCACAATAAAACTATTTCATTACGTAAGTGCAAACTATGCTATGTAGTCTTAATCATTTTTGCTTCCTAATATATCTTGCTCATGCATTTATTCAGTTAATTGAACAATCCTCTCAACTTAATCTGTCTCTCGAAATTATCAGATACACACTTTATACCTAATACACCCAAATACACACTAGACCACAGGTCTATACATCATCCATTACGTAATTCTATTTTTACCAACGCTAGTCAATAAAAATTAGTTTATAGATTGTACGATTTACGTTTTTCCCTTTTATCTTATCTACTCTACTCATTATGTATGTAATTCATCCCACAGAAAAAATAAAATTTGGTAAAAAATTTTTAACCATATCATTGTTTGTCTAACTTAATTGTTTATCTAAATTAAAGTATTAATCTTTGAATTATTTTATATTATATAATAACTCACTTGTTATAGTATATACATATGGCCCTGAGTCGGTTCGGAAACGACGGGGGTTCTGGTTAGGAGGCTGCAACGGATATTTCTTCTATAACATTTTAATTCTTTTTGGTCGCCTCTTGTTAAACTCTTGGCTACAGACTCGCCAGACTGTTATGCCAATATCTTACTTAACTGACTAAGTTCTGAAGAGAGCACGGCTCGAAGGGAAAAATAAAAAGTTTCTCTTACGGTAATTTACTTCTTAAAAATATACAGGTACTGCTCTGAATTTACAGGGGTAGAGGTTCGACCTCTTTCGACCATGGCTCAGGCCGGAATCTAAAAATATTAAGAAGGCAAGGGGCCTCTGCCCCCTCCCCGCAGCAAGGCTGCTAACAAGGGAGTCGTAATGAAGTGCTAATATGAAGAGCAATATTGAAGAAGTCTAATGAAGAAGTGCTGTAATTTTACAAGTACATGTATAATATAAACCTAAATGTTGGGGGACGACAGTTGAAGGTTAAGTTCCCCCCCCGTTTAAACACATGATCAGATGGTTTGAAAAATTTCAACTAAAAATAATAAAAAAAATAAAAATAAAAACTAATCGTATATTTTTGCCGAATCTTCATTTCTGAAGGCGATATCATTTCGTAATAGTACAGATAAGTACAAATTAAGTACACGACTGAGTACGTATTAATTTTGGTTCATTACAATTACGATTACAATTATGGATTACTTCACATTCGCTTATGATTGTCCATTACAGTTCTATTGAAGTACATTCTTACATTATAAATTAAATCATTACATTTAATTAGTTTCAATGAAGTACATTACAAGTTATTATTAATTTCAGTTTCATTAAAGTATATTACGTTATATTAAATTAAAGTATTACAGTTAATTACAATTAAACAGTTACTATAACTTTTTTTTTTTTTACAGTGTTTCATATTAATAGACAATTTAGATGTTAGAAATATAATACAAAGTACATGGCACACATGATATAGATTTATATAAATAATATGTTATAATATGTTTAACATGTTATAAATTTGAAATCAGAGCGAACGGAGATATTTTATCTTTGAGGCGTTCGAATCTGTCGTCGTGAGCGGAATTCGATCTTAGTAAGCATTTATGAATATCTTGAGGGGTGAACGCACTTGAAAAAAAATAAAATAAAAAATAATACGAGAACGTATTTTTGCGTTTTCGAACGAACGAGAAAAAATGAATATTTAATAAAATTTATATAGGATAATGATCAAGGGGAATTAATGACGGGGAAAACGTGACGTATGGATGAATATGGTTGAATAATAATGTTTATACTACATAACACCACAACATTATTATTAAAGAATTTACCATACATTGCATACGGAAGATGTCCATATACCAAGCGCGTGACTTAGTGTACAACAGTGGTGGGCGCGGTACCAAAATTTGGGGGTGCGTTACGCGGTACTGCGGTACCTCAGCATGCCCAGTGCGTTACGCGGTACTGCGGTACTTTTTCAGGTCCCCCTGGTGCGTTCCGCGGTACTGCGGTACTGCACACAAGAACAACACAAGTAATAGCACATATTTTCAGAAATTGCATATCGGCGATTTCGCACCTGAACTTTCTGCCATAATGGCTAAAAATCGATCTTTGTCACAGAAATGTAACACACGTGCAACCGGCTCAAAAGCAAGCACTGCACTGCGGCGTTGTGATAGGATGGCAACGTAACATGTTCTGAACGAAAACTTAACGTGTCTAGAGTTAGGCTGATGCAACACACGCAGCATTCGTCTTACTGTACTCCTGTAATAAGGTTTACTTCAAAAAAAGTGTTAATTTTTTGAAAAGTCGTGTTTGTCGGTACCGCGGAAAGTACCGCGGGAAATTTGAATGCGGTAGCGGTACTGCTGTACTTTCAGCGATCCTTTGCGGTACTGCGTTATGCGGTACCGGTTTGGTAGTGCGGTAGTACCACAGTACCGCAGTACCGCAAAAAATACCGCAAGTGCCCAGCTTTGGACTGTACAAGTTATGGGAAACGTAAAGAGAACAAAGTTATTTTGTGACGTCATAGTGTATAAGTCATTATTAGAAAAGATGAATTAGAGAAATACAGTAATGAATAAAGAAGTATAAATCGAAATTCTATCCAAAACTCGCTTAGGCGATTTTGGTTTCTTATGTAAAAATGGACATTCAAACATAAAACTATAAGAACATAAGTACTGCATGAAGACAATGAATCCATATAATGATGGTGTAGGAATTGTTCTTTGTTCACTTTTTACAGTATTTTCCCCCATAAAATGGTATTAATACAATAATAATACAATTAATACAATACAATTGAGAAAATAACATCTAACGAATTAAAATTAGATGATGACGAATTTTTTTCTTTACATTACAAATTTTTATACGAACAAGTGAGTTATTATATAATATAAAATAATTCAAAGGTTAAAACTTTGCTTTTATACAAACAGAATAAAGGATTAATACGTTAATTTAGACAAACATTTAAGTTAGACAAACAATGATATGGTTAAAATTTTTTACCAAATTTTATTTTTTCTGTGGGATGAATTACATACATAATGATAGAGTAGATAAAAGGGAAAAACGTAAATCGTACAATCTATAAACTAATTTGTATTGGCTAGCGTTGGTAAAAATAGAATTACGTAATGGATGATGTATAGACCTGTGGTCTAGTGTGTATTTGGGTGTATTAGGTGCAAAGTGTGTATCTTACAATTTCGAAGGACAGATTAGATTAGCTGAGAGGATTTTTAAATTAACCGAATAAATGCCTGAGCAAAAATTTATATATAGTAAGCAAAAATGCTTAGGACTATATAAATAGCAGAGTTAGCACTTACACGCTATGAAATAGTTTGTGATATCCAATGATTTTAGAATAAGGTTTGTGTATATATAGTATATATAGTGTGCATACATGCGTGTGTATGTGTAGGGATTTGGAAGGTTTTTGAATGAACAAATTTTAAAAATAATGTATAATAATTTAAGATGGGTTTAGGGTTATAAAATCTTTTAAGTTTAAATCAATTATTGTTATTATTATTATTATTATTATTATTATTATTATTATTATTAAAAATCCTTTAAGTTCAAGGTAGTATTTAAGTATTTAATTAAATCAGTTACACGAATTAAGGTAATAAAAAAACGAACTTAGAGGACCTTACAGTTAATGAAAGTAGATCTCACGGTTTTAAAATTGAATTTTGACACACAATTAATTTCGACTACTAAAATTCATAGCCATATACTGTAGTATTCTTAAAAATAAAAAAACACAACTTAACATAAATGGAGGTTATGTTCCATAGTACTAAAGAGGAATTAACCATGGTTGAACCATTTCTCTGGTTGACACGGTTCAACTGGGGTTGGGGGTGTTAAAATAAAATAAAATAAAAAACAAAGTTTGGAGTACTACATTCGGGGGAATTGAGTGACTAAGCGGGGGGTATAAGTTTGAAATTGACAATAAGTCTTTCGTGAGCACTTTGCTTTTTTTTAAAAAAAGATTGCTTGTCACACTACTTAAAACAAAAATTAAAAAAAGTTGAAACAAAACGGAGGGACGGCATGTTCCTCATATACATTACAATAATTACCAAAATTGTTACAAACAATTGTAAAAACTATTTTGGTTACAAATAATGAATTACATAACTATATATTTATATACGCAACAATGCATGAAAAGGGAAAGACAAATCGGTCAATTTCCTTCTTACAACAAAACAAAGAAAGGTTAACTAAAGACGCAACCCGGTCAATTCAGGTTGAATTAAATTCTTAACTTACATTTTACTTAAATTAAATTCTCTTAACTTACAAAGAAAAAGTTGAATTCAATTGACTGCATTGAAAACTAACTTGGTGCTCGAAATAAAAATGACTTGGGACTTGGAATACTTGGGACTCGGAATACTTGGGACTCGGAATACTTGGAATAATACTGACTTGGAAGAAAACTTCGACTTGAAAAATAACTTCGACTTGAAAAATAACTTCGACTTGAAAAATAACTTCGACTTGAAAAATAACTTCGACTTGAAAAATAACTCCAAATAAAACTCTCTGACTTGAACTCGATCAAGTATTTCTATAAATCTCTGGGGCGGTTGCCCGTCTTGGCGCAACCTTCTGACTTGACCTCTTATCAAGTATTCTGAAACTAACTTGAAATTAACTGAAAATGGAAAATGACTGCACTTGATCTCTATTCAAGTGGAGACGATTAACCTCTGTTTTGGTTGACTCTCTTGGTGCAACCGACTTACTTGAAATGCAATCAAGTATCTCTATAATTTAAACTCTCTAACTTGAAATTAACTGAAAATGGAAAATGACTGCACTTGATCTCTATTCAAGTGGAGACGATTAACCTCTGTTTTGGTTGACCCTCTTGGTGCAACCTTCTGACTTCAAAAACTGACTTCAAAAATGACTTCAAAAAATGACTTCAAAAATGACTTCAAAATGACTTCAAAAATGACTTCAAGTATCTCTCTAAATCTATAAACTCTCTATAAACACTGTAAACTCTCTGTAAACTCTCTGTAAACTCTCTCTCTTTCTTAATTTGCATGTCAATTCAACTCAATAATTTGAAAAAAAATTGCAAACAAAAATATAAAATGTAAACAACATTTCACTCTAATGTACGGGAAGGTACATAAAATAAAATTATCCTATACTGAATATAACAGTGAAAATAACTCTCTTGAAATTAACTCTCTCTGAAATTAATTCTCTTTGAAATTAACTCTCTGAAATTAACTCTCTTTGAAATTAACTCTCTTTGAAATTAACTCTCTTGAAATTACTGTTTCAATAAAAACAAATGTATCACTGGTGTCTGAAGTGTTCACTGTGTTTTGTGTTAAATTCTGGCTCCATACTAAATATTAACTGTTAATAATACGGACTTTTCAAGTGTTTATAAAATACTTAAAAAACAAACTGTACTTAACAAAATTTTCTATGGGGAAATCCTTGAGACGTGTCCTGAAGACGTCTTGCTGGCTACTTCTTGGATGAAAACTAGGCGTGGAGAACTTGGAGTCGTGACACACCGGTTCAAGGGTGGATGTTACGAACTAGAAGTCGTGACACGCCGGTCAACTGGTTTTATCCTGATGCAGGGTAATTTCTATCTTGGCCAAAGAGTGGCCTCTTCTTAAAATCTTCTTGTTAAAATCTTCTTGTTAAAATCTTCTTGTTAAAATCTTCTTGTTAAAATCTTCTTGTTAAAATCTTCTTCTACAAATCTTCTTCTACAAATCTTTTTCTTATCCTGGTAAAGGGTCGCCACAATGTTAGACCCCATATCTTCTTCTTCTTCTTATCCTGGCTATAGGGTCGCCACAATGTTAGACCCTTCCTCTTCTATGTCCCTATGGTGTCTCGACGTCGACGGGGCGTTCTTGTTGTGAGGCACAACGGATATTTCTTCTATAACATTTTAATCCTTTTCGGTCGCCTCTTGTTAAACTCTTGGCTACAGACTCGCCAGACTGTTATGCCAATATCTTACTTAACTGACTAAGTTCTGAAGAGAACACGGCTCGAAGGGAAAAATAAAAAGTTTCTCTTACGGTAATTTAGTTCTTAAAAATATACAGGTACTGCTCTGAATTTACAGGGGTAGAGGTTCGACCTATTTCGACCATGGCTCAGGCCGGAATCTAAAAATATTAAGAAGGCAAGGGGCCTCTGCCCCCTCCCCGCAGCAAGGCTGCTAACAAGGGAGTAGTAATGAAGTGCTAATATCAAGAGCAATAATGAAGAAGTCTAATGAAGAAGTGCTGTAATTTTACAAGTACATGTATAATATAAACCTAAATGTTGGGGGACGACAGTTGAAGGTTAAGTTCCCCCCCTTTTAAACACATGATCAGATGGTTTTAAAAATTTCAACTAAAAATAATAAAAAAAATAAAAATAAAAACTAATCGTATATTTTTGCCGAATCTTCATTTTTGAAGGCGATATCATTTCGTAATAGTACACATAAGTAAAAATTAAGTACACGACTGAGTACGTATTAATTTTGGTTCATTACAATTACGATTACAAATATGGATTACTTCACATTCGCTTATGATTGTCCATTACAGTTCTATTAAAGTACATTCTTACATTATAAATTAAATCATTACATTTAATTAGTTTCAATTACGTACATTACAAGTTATTATTAATTACAGTTTCATTAAAGTACATTACGTTATATTAAATTAAAGTGTTACAGTTAATTACAATTAAACAGTTACTATAACTTTTTTTTTTTTTTTTACAGTGTTTCATATTAATAGACAATTTAGATGGTAGAAATATAATACAAAGTACATGGCACACATGATATAGATTTATATAAATAATATGTTATAATATGTTTAACATGTTATAAATTTGAAATCAGAGCGAACGGAGATATTTTATCTTTGAGGCGTTCGAATCTTTCGTCGTGTGCGGAATTCGATCTTAGTAAGCATTTATGAATATCTTGAGGGGTGAACGCACTTGAAAAAAAATAATTAAAAAAATAATACGAGAACGTATTTTTGCGTTTTCGAACGAACGAGAAAAAATGAATATTTAATAAAATTTATAGGATAATGATCAAGGGGAATTAATGACGGGGAAAACGTGACGTATGGATGAATATGGTTGAATAATAATGTTTATACTACATAACACCACAACCTTATTACTAAAGAATCTACCATACATTGAATACGGAAGATGTTCAAATACTAAGAACGTGATTCAGTGTACAAAGTATGGGAAACGTAAAGAGAATAAAGTTATTTTATGACGTCATAGTGTATAAGTCATTATTAGAACAGATGAATTAGAGAAATACAGTAATGAATAAAGAAGTATAAATCGAAATTCTATCCAAAACTCGCTTAGGCGATTTTGGTTTCTTATGTAAAAATGAACATTCAAACATAAAACTATAGAACATAAGTACTGCATGAAGACAATGAATCCATATAATGATGGTGTAGGAATTGTTCATTGTTCACTTTTTACACATATATATATATATATAGTAATACATATATAATATATATATATAGTATATACATACATACGTATATATATATTAGTATATACATATATATATATATAGTATATACATACATATATATATATATATATAGTATATACATACATATATAATATATATATATATTAGTGATGGATCGAGTGGTCGGTTTTTCACAACCGCGGTTGCGGTTGTGTTTGCGGTTGTCGAATTTTTTCCAACCGCGGTTGCGGTTGCGGTTATCATACACTAGGAAAAATGCGTAATTATTAACTGGATTTAGCCACTATAGTGCGATCTAGCCACACTTGGTACATAATATATACTAAATAGTATTTATTTAGTAAATACCTTATGTTGAACACAAGTTTTGCAATACACCGCTACCGCTATTTGTGTGTTGCAAAACTTGTGTTCAACATAAGGTATTTACTAAATAAATACTATTTAAATGAAGTATATTCTAAACTTATATAGCTATTATGAAAGAATAGGTCAAATTAATTAAAACCATATTTTGCACTAAGTGTGTTACCAGGATGAGGGACGAGGACCCATCGCACTGTTCATCCCACCTACCACTTTCCCCAGCCTCCACCCATTGGAAAGTTATGGATTATTATTCATTTGAAAAACTGATGTCAAACTTAATGACAGGCAGTGAGAATTTCAAGAATAATATTTTTGCTGCATTTTCACCTTTCAAGCGGCAACGCCTCTCATCGTACAACGTTCCCGCTCCACTAAAGAGCTGCTCGCTTGGAATGCTACTTGAAGGGCAAGCAAGATATGTTCTTGCAATACAACCAAGTTCTTTGTATTTTAGTTCGTTATCTTTCCACCACTGAAGAGGATCATCGTCGGGTGCAATTCTTTTTTCTTTGTGATAGTTGTCTAGAAGAACACGCATCTTCTTGTTGATCCTTGGTGAACTTTCTTCTTCTTCACTGCTTGAACTAAAAATGCGTTCATCGAGTCCAGTAGTGACGACTTTGAAGAACTTGGCTCAGGAGAATCAGAGACCACTTAATTAACCCCTTTTCGAGGGAGTCATGTTCGAGAAACCACCCCTTTGGCCAACCAAGGCCATTGACCAAGTTACACGGTACCCGAGAGGTCCGTCGAGCAGGAATAAGCTTTATTGACTATTGTACTAAAAGCGATTTTAGTTTGAAGAAAATTAAATAAAAATAAATGTTACTTCATGGAGCTCACAGAGTAATAACTTAGAGCGCAGTTTAAACCAATTTTACTACGGCAGCCGTATGACGTCTCGTTTAAGCACGCATAAGGAGACCCATCATTTTCTTTTTTAAAAAAGAAATATTTCTAATTAACCTAAAATTAAAATTAACTAAGCTTTTACAACCGCAACCGCACTTATGGAACGGCGGTTGCGGTTACGGTTGCGGTTGTGAATTTTTGTGCGGTTGTAGTGCGGTTGCAGTTGCGGTTGCGGTTATTCGATCCATCACTAATATATATATATATATAGTATATACATACATACATATACATATATATATATATATATAGTATATACATACATACATATTATATATAGTATATACATACGTACGTGTATATATATATATATATATAGTATATATATACATACATATATATATATATATATAGTATATACCTACATACATATATATTATATAGTGTATACATACATACATACATATATATATAGTATATACATGCATACATACATATAATTATATATATATATATAAATATACATACATACATATATATAATATATATAGTATATATCATACATACATACATATATATATATATATATATATATATAGTATATACATACATACATATATATATATATATATATATATATATATATATATATATATATATATTAATATATACATACATACATATATATATATATATATAGTATATACATACATACATACATATATATATTATATATATATATAGTATATACATACATACATACATATATAGTATATACATACATACATACATATATATATATATATATATATATAGTATATATCATACATACATATATATATATAGTATATACATACATACATACATATATATAGTATATATAGTATATACATACATACATACATATGTTAACCCCCCTTTTATGGCCCTGAGTCGGTTCGGATCGATGGGGGTTCTAGTTAGGAGGCTGCAACGGATATTTCTTCTATAACATTCTATAATTCTTTTCGGTCGTCACTTTGTTAAACTCTTGGCTACAGACTCGCCAGACTGTTTTGCCGATATCTTCTATGGTGCTTGGGTTGTCTCTTAATTTGGGCAAAGGGTCGCCAATTTTTAATTCTTCTCTTTTTATAATACTCTGATACTTTCTCTGATACTAAAATTATCGACTTTTTTTATAACTTTTCGACTTAACTGACTGAGTTCCTGAAGAGAACAAGGCTCGAAGGAAAAAGATAAAAAAACTTCTTTTACTGTGGTTTACTTCTCAAAAATTACAGTTTGTATTCTAAATTTACAGGGGTAGAGGTTCGACCTCTTTCGACCATGGCTCAAGCCGGAATCTAAAAATATTAAGAAGGCAATGGGCCTCTGCCCCCCTCCCCGCAGCAAGGCTGCTAAAAAAGGAGTCCTAATGAAGTGCTATGATGAAGTGCAATGAAGAAGTGACTTAATCAACAAGTCTAATGAAGAAGAAGTATAATATAAACTTAAACGTTTTGGGGGAGGACAGTTGAAGGTTAAATTTCCCCCCTTTTTAAACACATGATCATGTTTTGAAAGATTTCAACTAAAAACAATAAAAAAATGAAAATAAAAACTAATCGTATATTTTTTCGCCGAGTCTACATTTATGAAGGCGATATCATTTCGTAATAGTACACATAAGTACAAATTAAGTACACGACTGAGTACGTATTAATTTTGGTTCATTACAATTACGATTACAATTATGGATTACTTCATATTCACTTATTGTTTAATTATAGTTCTATTAAAGTACATTCTTACATTATAAATTAAATCATTACATTTAATTACAGTTTCAATGAAGTACATTACGTTATATTAAATTAAAGTATTACAGTTAATTACAATTAAACAGTTACTATAACTTTGTTTTTTTTACAGTGTTTTATATTAATAGACAATTTAGATGTTAGAAATATAATACAAAGTACATGGCGCATACGAGACAATTTATTTACGAAATAATATGCTATAATATGTTATGCATTTGAAATCAGAGCGAACGGGGGTATTTTATCTTTGACGCGCTCGATTCTGTCGTAGTGAGTGGAATTTTATAACTTAACTCAGCATTTTTGAGTTCAATGCGAGAGGTGAAATAATAAAAGAAAATAAAACGTAAAAAGAATACATGTACCTAATCATGATCGTCAGTAGACATGTACGACTGCATACAGTAGTGTACACATATCATTCGTCACACAATAGGTTGTGTGCGTAATATAGACACGAGTAAACATAGACTGATAAGTTGATAGGGCATAAGTAGACAATAGGTAGATGAAGGAATAGGTAATAAAATTAATAAAGGATAGCGGTCAAGAAAGAACTTGAATGTAAGAATGAGTATGGTTGAATAATGATATTTATACTACATAACACCACAACCTCATTACTAAAGAATTTACCATACATTGAATACGGAAGATGTCCAAATACTAAGAACGTGATTCAGTGTACAAAGTATGGGAAACGTAAAGAGAATAAAGTTATTTTATGACGTCATAGTGCATAAGTCATTATTAGAAAAGATGGATTAGAAAAATACAGGAATGAATAAAGACGTACAAATCGAAATTCTATCCAAAAATCGCTTATGCGATTTTGGTTTCTTATGTAAAACTGGACATTCGAACATAAAACTATACGAACATAAGTTCTGCACAAAGAAAATGAATCCATATAATGATGGTGTAGGAATTGTTCATTGTTCACTTTTTACACATATATATATATATAGTATTATATACATACATACAAACATACATATATATATATATATAGTATATACATACATATATATATATATATAGTATATACATACATTCATATATATATATGTATATATATATATAGAGTATATACATACATACATACATATATATATATATAGTATATACATACATACATACATACATATATATATATATATATATATATATATATATATATATATATATATATAGTATATACATATATATATATATATATATATATATATATATATATATATATATATATATATATATATATATGTATGTATGTATATAATATATATATATATGTATGTATGTATGTATATACTATATATATATATATATATATATATATATATAGTATATACATACATACATACATATATATATATTATATACATACACATATATATATATATATATATATATAATAATATATATATATTATATATATATATAGTATATACATACACATATAATATATAATATATATAGATATATATATATATATATATAATATATATTATATATATATATATATATATATACATACATATATATATATATAGTATATGCATACATACATACATATATATATAGTATATACATACATACCTACACATATATATATATATATATATATATAGTATATACATACATAATATATAATAGTATATACATACATACATATATATATATATATATATATATATATATATATATATATATATATATATACTATATATATATATATATATATACATACATACATATATATATATTATATATATACATACTTACATACATATATATATATATATAAGTATACATACATACATATATATATATATAATATATACATACATACATATATATATATATATATAGTATATAGTATATACATACATATATATATATATATATATAGTATATAGTATATACATACATATATATATATATATATATAGTATATACAATTTAGGGTTATAACTTTTTTACAACATAATATTCCTGTACTTTAATTCGATGAACATTTGCCTAAAAACAAAGAAATGATCTTTGTTTTTAATATCTTTTTAGAAAAGGTCACCCCGAAATCAAAAAATCCATTATTGCATACGTAACTTTTTTGCATATTCCATGTAATATAATAAAAGAACTCACAACATAATCGTTATAATACTTGTACATATATTACTGCTTATTGCTTAGAATAAACCGAAGTTGCAGTTTGTTTTTGTTTCTGCAGGCAGCATACAGTTCCTGCATAACTTTGATTGCACGTTCTGCACACTGATTACTTCTTGGTATCTTGAGTGGGGATGGCTCCTGCTTCCAGTGATTTTCCAATGAGTTCAATGCTTTTTTGTAAGGTTTCAATATTTCTGACAAGTTCTTGAAGTCATTTTCATTGTACATCTGATTAGTAAACCAATATTCTGCCCAGTTGCATGAAATGAATCTGCATACCTTCTCCAAAGTCTTCCTTGTTGTAGGTATAAGAATAAATGCAAGGATAGCTAGAATGGCTCTTGAATGCCACCTCGCATTGCTGATGTTTGGAATTTTCTGAAAGTTAATCAAAGGAAAATTCCCTTTTTCTTCAAAGAATCTAAACACCCGTGTTAGATGGTACAAAAACTTAATATCATCTCTCCATCCTGATTTCTCGAGGACCTCTTCTGTTCCATTAACAAACTGTGCCTTTAGTTCCTCATAATTATTCACCAGTTGGGATACAAATGGATATTCGATGTTTGGAGAACTGGTGTTAGCACCAAGATCTTCGTCCATTACCAAACGGAGAATCCTGTCCAGAATGTGATGCTGACAACTGATAAATTGTGGTTTGCAGATACCCTTCTCTGAGAACATTCGTTGCAATTTGACAACAACTCCACTCTTTTTCCCAGTGTTAACACTTGTTGTATCAGCAACGATCATCTTTATTGCATTCCGTATGGTGTATTCATCAATAACTTTTGCAATTCCTTCAGCAATAGTTTCAGCCTTGCCATCTTTCAGACGCAATGCATCCAATTTTACTTCGGTTCTTTCATTTTTAAGTACCACTACTTGATACTCATTTTCCTCAATGCGCTTTCCATCAAAATGTAAAGACCACTCTTCCATCTGTAATTTTCAATCATTTCCTCCTTCAATTTAGCAGCCTCTTTGTATGCTGACTTGTAAATTGCTGCTTGACTTGGTGTTGGAATGTCAATACCATCAAGTGACAACTGTTTGCATATTTTAGCGGCTTTACTTGTTGATACTCCTGTGGATGTCACCAAATTGGTTGCAACTTTACTTTTGTTATGTCTTCTGGTTGGTGGAGTAATACTCTCATCTTCATCTTCATGCTCGCTCTCTTCAGATTCAGTACCACTACCACCAGATACATGATTGTAAGATGTTGATGCTGATTCAGCAGGCAATTTTCGTCTCTTTGAAGGGTGAATCGTTTCTTCACTTGCAACTTGACCTGTAGAGTACCCCACTTCTCCTTTGCTTTCCACTTGAAGGTGGTACAGTCGTTTGTCTTCCGAGGATAACCATTGGCCATTTACTTTAGTGATATCAAAAAGTTCATTCAGGGCATCATATTTTCCCCTCCTGACACATTCATCATAAGTCTTCATCACCTTGTCAAGCTTTGCTCGTATTACTTGATCTGACACATGCGGAAAATTCAATTTATTTTTCCATAATTTTGTAACTTCTTTGGAAATTTCCACTATTCGCTCCTTTCTTCCTTTGATTTCTGTTCCAAGAAACTGGTACCGTCCAATGATTTGGATTTGGAGTGGCATTCTGCATTTTTCTTCTAGTGAAGATTCTTCTAAAGGCACACTTCCTCTTCTTCTATGTGACTGCTGGAATCTCACCAGATTATTGGTCCAGATATCCTTGTTCTTCTGTATGGTAGTATCACTTTTCTTGTGTGACATTATATTGCTTCTGAAACAGATATAAAAAGGTATTAAGTTGATTTGTTTGTTTGTTTATATATATATTATATTAAAAAATGTTCTGGAATGTTCAAGAGTGCAGAAGCGAATTCCACATTTCGCTACGTTTTTTAATTAAGCGAACATATTACAAATAATAAAAGCTTACCTGATGTTGAGTTGAACTGAACAGTTGAGTAACTATTGCGCAATACTGGACACAAGTGATTCGGTTGATTTCATTTCGTGCTTTTATACAATTTGCGAGTGCATGAAGAACAATGTCGTGTGTTCTAGAATTTTCTTGTATGGGTGGATTGATATTAGTCATCGAATTTGAGCACCGGAAGTGATTTTTCGGGCGATCTCACGATATATTAGCGTACTGAAAAATTCGAAAATATTTTTTAGGTTAAAACCTAAAAGTCCGCCCTCTAATAATAATATATTTATATACTTATGAGCAATGTTCCCTCTAATTTTTTTTAGTCCGTGTGCGCAAGAAATTTTCGTTGTGCGTACATTTACATTCATGGTGAAAAATTGTGCAAACTTTTCTGAGCGCTATTATCTTCAAAATGAAATATATATAAATATTAAATACTTAATAAATATTATTTCCATAAGGTGATAGCTCGATCATTACGGTACTATTAAATGGATATTAAAAAACTGATTACGATATTATATATTCTTAAAAAAGAAAACATTTTATCCATTCTAAAAATATGAATAAAATAAAAAATAGTAAAATAAAATTCAACAAAATAAAGGAATAAAATAAAAATAACATTAATTGAAAATTACTATTTTAATTATCATTTCTCAAAACAATTTTTAGCATTTAGCAATTTAAAATAGACTATCAAGATTAATACGTGATTTTATCCATTCACAAAATAGGAATAAAATCTTCTTCTTCTTCTTCTTCCGCAACTTATTATCCCTTCTTTACATGGGGTCGCTGTTTTTGGTTCGTCTTCTCCACTCTCCTCTGTCGTATACCACGTCCTCCTCCAAGTCCTTCTCCCTGATGTCCGCCACCACACAGTCCCTCCATCTCGTCTTCGGTCTTCCTCTTCTTCTCCGTCCCGGCAACTCCATCTCCAGCACTCTGCGCCCCACATACTCCTCCTCTCTTCTCCTGACGTGTCCATACCACCTCAGCCTGGCCTCCTGCACCTTCTTAGATGCTTCCGCCACCTTCACTGTTCCCCTTATATGCTCATTTCTGACCCTATCCCTCCTCGTCACTCCACACATCCATCTTAACATCTTCATTTCAGCCACATCGATTTTTCTTTCATTGCTCTTCTTCATTGGCACAGTCTCCATTCCATACAACATTGCCGGCCTCACCACTGTTTTAAATACCTTTCCCTTCAGTTTCACTGGGACCCTCTTATCACAGAGCACCCCTGATACGTCCCTCCAGTTCTTCCACCCCGACTGTATTCTACAGTTTATCTCTCTCTCTCTGCTCCCCCCTCTGCATCCACTGTTGACCCCAAGTATTTAAAATACTCCACCGTCTTAACACGCTCTCCACTCAATGTCACTTCCCCTCCTCGGTCCTGCTGCACATCACATCTCATATATTCGGACTTCTTTCGGCTAATTCTCATCCCCCCACTTTCCAACGCCTCTCTCCAATTTTCCAACTGCTGCTCCACCTCCTCTTTCGTCAACTCAACACAACATCGTCTGCATACATCATGCACCACGGCGCCTCCCCTCTAATCCTGTCCGTCAACACATCGAATACCACATTGAAAAGGAAGGGGCTCAAAGCTGATCCTTGGTGCAGACCAACTTCCACCCCAAAGCTCTCTGACACACCCACACTACTCCTCACCTTAGTTGTTACTCCCCTGTACATCCCCTTGATCAGTTTAACATACTTCTCCGGTACCATCTTTTCCCTTAAGCATCTCCAAACTTCCTGCCGTGGTATCCTATCATATACCTTCTCCAAGTCAATAAAAACCATGTGCAAATAGGAATAAAATAAAAAATAATAAAATTCAATAAAATAAAATATAATCAAAATAACATTAAATGAAAGTGCCTTTCATTTAAGTATGATTATGATTTCTCCCTTCGATCTTTAGCATTTGCCCATTCCAAATAAACTCTCTGAAGATTAATACATCTGTCATCATTCGGGTAACTTTTAATTCGCGTGAGCGTGTCCAAATGATTTTCTTTCAAGCCGTTTCTTAATTTGTTCTTTATACAATTCATTAAACTGAAATTTTTTAAATTACTTCATTTACTGTCGTGACTCATGATACGCTTGAGCCTGTGCGCATTTTATTTTGCTGTGTGCGCGGGTTTCACAACGCGTGTGCGCGCGCACACGCGAACACCTTAGAGGGAACATTGCTTATGAGTAGTAACGTAAATATATGGTTATGGTGATTCAAACTTTTGATTTGTGGGTGACCTTTTTTAAAAACTGAGAGGAATTAGGGTCTTTTTCATTGTTTTTAAGCAAAAGTTCATCGATTTATGATACATGAGATCTTTTATTTGAAAAAAAGTCTAATATACCCTAATATACATACATACATACATACATACATATATATGTATATATATATGTATATATATATATATATAGTGTATATACATACATACATACATATATATGTATATATATATGTATATATATATATATATAGTATATACATACATACATACATATATATATATAGTATAACATACATACAACACATATATATATATATATATATATATATATATATATATATATATATATATATATATATATATATAATATATATATATATTAGTGATGGATCGAATAACCGCAACCGCAACCGCAACCGCACTACAACCGCACAAAAATTTACAACCGCAACCATAACCGCAACCGCCGTTCCATAAGTGCGGTTGCGGTTGTAAAAGCTTAGTTAATTTTAATTTTAGGTTAATTAGAAATATTTCTTTTTTTAAAAAGAAAATGATGGGTCTCCTTATCCGTGCTTAAACGTGACGTCATACGGCTGCCGTAGTAAAATTGGTTTAAACTGCGCTCTAAGTTATTACTCTGTGAGCTCCATGAAGTAACATTTATTTTTATTTAATTTTCGTCAAACTAAAATCGCCTTTAGTACAATAGTCAATAAAGCTTATTCCTGCTCGACGGACCTCTCGGGTTCGTGTAACTTGGTCAATGGCCTTGGTTGGCCAAAGGGGTGGTTTCTTTCTCGAACATGACTCCCCCCAAAAGGGGGTAAAGAAGTGGTCTGTGTTAAAACGGACCTGCGCAGTCTCAACTCGCTGCTAGTTGACAACATCAGTCCTCGTTCTGCTTTGATTGTTATCGGTGTAATGTTATGAGCTCTTCATATCTACAACGGTTTTTCATATTGTGTAATGTTTAGTTTATTGAATAACGATACAACTGTGATTGCATTATTGCTCTTAACTGTTACTGTATTGTAATTACTGAGAGTGATAACTGATAAGTACTTATTTTTTATTTTTCGTGTTCACAGATTTTAAATTAAGATTTGAAACATTATATTAACAGAAATGGAAACCAGTGTGTGGTGGAAATATTTTAGTAAGGAATCCACTGATACTGCAAAATGTGATCTTTGTAATAAACTATATTCTCGCAAGGGACGTAGTACAACTAATCTTAAAAATCATATGAAGTCAATGCACAAAGAAGAATATGAACAATTAACTAATGAACAAAACGAATTATCGAAAAAGAAATCAAAGGAAACCGCACTTGAACAAATGAAAAAAGAAACAAAGCAACGAAATGAGACAATAGATCAGTTCTTTCCAAAAACTAAAGTTTGGGATATAAATAACCACAAATCAAGATCTCTGGATCAAAAGATCGCCGAAATGATTGTAATGGACGATTTGCCTTTCAGTCATGTTGAGGATATAGGTTTCATGAGGCTGTTACGTGAAACTAGTCCACAGTATAAAATAAAACAGAGACATTTTTACGAAAACCTTGTCTATAACAAAATGTACCCTTTGGCTGTGGATAAAGTGAATGACATACTGAAAGACATGAAAGATAGCAAACTGTCATTTACTACTGATGCTTGGTCAGATACTTCTGCTGGTGTATCTTTGATGTCACTAACGGGCCACGGCATAAACAGCAAATTTGAAAGAGTTAATTTAGTGTTGTGTGCTGAACCTCTTAATGAACGACAAACTGGTGAATATTTGTCCCAAAAATTTGATGAAATGATCAAAATGTGGCACTTGGACGCAGCTGTGCATATAGTGATGAGAGACTCAGGAGCGAATATTAAAAAAGCTCTATTTCTCAGTGGTGTCAACAACTTGAACTGCACTGCCCACAAACTCCAACTAGTGATCAAGTCAGGATTATCTACTCAGAAATCTGTCTCTGATGTTATTGCCAAGGTACGCTCCATAGCTGGCCACTTTAACCATTCAACGCAGGCCCAGGATGAGCTGAAAAAATTCAAAGTCGTCTTGACAAATCGCAGCTTGCAGTTATGAATGACACTCCAACAAAGTGGAACAGCACTCTTCACATGTTGGAGCGAATATCAGAAGTTAAAAAGCTCCTTTGCCTGTACTTTGCTATTAATTCCAAAGTGAGAGATCTAACTAAGGCTGATTTTTCTTTGATCGACCAATGCGTCAAGATTCTGAAACCATTCGATGAGATCACCAGAAGTTTGAGCTCTCGTTCCTCCTCCATATCAGAAGTAATTCCCTTAGTAACTTCACTAAAAAGATATCTGAATGACTTGAGCGAGAGTACTGAAGGAGTAAAGAGTATGCTTCTCACAATGAGTACTGAACTTAACAGAAGATTTGACACTCTAGAAGTAAATTTTCTATATTCTGTCGCGACCTATCTCGATCCTAGGTACAAGGGAAAATTCTTCTCTAGTCCAAATGTTTTGAAGCAGGTTCAGGAAGAACTAGCAAGACTGTATGAAAATGTTGATTTGACAAACCCTGAACCAGTCAAAAAGCAGCCAAAAAGAGCCCGAATGACTGATTCTCCTCAGCCAAGTTCTTCAAAGTCGTCACTACTGGACTCGATGAACGCATTTTTGAGTTCAAGCAGTGAAGAAGAAGAAAGTTCACCAAGAATCAACAAGAAGATGTGAGTTCTTCTAGACAACTATCACAAAGAAAAAAGAATTGCTCCCGACGATGATCCTCTTCAGTGGTGGAAAGATAACGAACTAAAATACAAAGAACTTGGCTGTATTGCAAGAACATATCTTGCTTGCCCTTCAAGTAGCATTCCAAGCGAGCAGCTCTTTTGTGGAGCGGGAACATTGTACGATGAGAGGCGTTGCCGCTTGAAAGGTGAAAATGCAGCAAAAATATTATTCTTGAAATTCACACTGCCTGTCATTAAGTTTGACATCAGTTTTTCAAATGAATAATAATCCATAACTTTCCAATGGGTGGAGGCTGGGGAAAGTGGTAGGTGGGATGAACAGTGCGATGGGTCCTCGTCCCTCATCCTGGTAACACACTTAGTGCAAAATATGGTTTTAATTAATTTGACCTATTCTTTCATAATAGCTATATAAGTTTAGAATATACTTCATTTAAATAGTATTTATTTAGTAAATACCTTATGTTGAACACAAGTTTTGCAACACACAAATAGCGGTAGCGGTGTATTGCAAAACTTGTGTTCAACATAAGGTATTTACTAAATAAATACTATTTAGTATATATTATGTACCAAGTGTGGCTAAATCGCACTATAGTGGCTAAATCCAGTTAATAATTACGCATTTTTCCTAGTATATGATAACCGCAACCGCAAACACAACAGCAACCGCGGTTGTGAAAAACCGACCACTCGATCCATCACTAATATATATATATATATATATATATATATATATATATATATATATAGTATATACATACATACATACATACATACATACATATACAGTATAATTTAGGGTGATTCAAATATGGGGGTAAAAATTTTTTTTAATATTTTGATGTGTTCAACCCTTTAAATGTTCATTTCAGCATAAAAACAACTATCCTAAAATATTTTAGCAAATTTTTAATTTTTAGGGATTGCTACCAGCAATTAAAAATTGACAGAACGACTCAAATTGTCAAATTTTTCCACACCACCCAGGGGGTACAGTACAAGGCGCATTGCTATTTTTTAATGTGGAAAGCTCCCCCGTAGGTCCTACCATAACCACAAGCATGCATAATTAAACTAGCATGATATTTGAGACATTAGCTGTCCTTACTTCATCAATGTTTCTTTCTTTCTATCAGGGTAAACAGCCCTGTAGTTTTTCACTACTTGTAGCAAGAATTGTTTTTGATCTTCGTCATGTGTTAGTATTTTATTATATTCATCCATTAATTTTACTCCTCTTTCCGCTATATCATTCACGACTTTCCACTGTTTGATAGATTTCTTAGCGGAGTTATACTCTTCATCATTATGCCATTCTTTAGCATCTTTGAGTAAAAATTTTGAACTAAATTCTGTTATTGTAAAGAATCTTTGAGTATTTGATGACAAAATCTTCTAATTTCTTCGTTGGAATAAGTGCAGGATCTAGAAAAGCCCGTTTTGCAGGAAGAGTTTCTGTTGTATTTTGCAAGGCCTTTACAATTTTGTTTTTCGTTTCAGTAGGCACTTCATCATCATAAAAGGCCAAGGCTACCAGTTCTTCTGATAGGTACCAGAGGTGACCTAACAGTTTTTTAATAGCAACAAATGCAATTGTGTCATTTATTTGTTTGTAGACTACAAGATTCTGTAATAATTCCAGAGCAAGACGAGGAGCGCAAGATGGCACAGGAGCTGTAAACCATGCCTTTACATATAACCGAGTAGCAAATAGACAGTCTTTTAGTCCTTTTTTGTCTTTTACTGAAATTTTGAACTGAGATTTGAACATAAAATTTTTTAATGAATATGTAATTTTGGCCATCCACCTAGCGCGATGAAGTCCCGCTGGATGTTTAAATTTGATTCCACCTTTTGGTTCACCTCCCAAAAAAATAATTGTTAACTGCAATAGTTCTAGGTAATCGTCTCTTGGTTGGAATGTATCTAGTTGATTTGTTGCAAATATAATTATGTCATCTTTGATGTCATGAATATTTTCATAGATATCTGGATCTGATAATGCTGTCTCGTAGTCCTCCTTATTAATGCTTGACCATTTTTCTCTGAACTTCTTGAAAAGGACTATATCTGGGCCAGAAGATGGTGATAAAGACTTTGAAACAACAGCTTCCTGCATAATTTCAAATATATGGTGTCGACATGCCAGCCCAATAAATCGTTGTCGAATTTTTGTTCTAGAAGAATAGCTGTACCATTTCTAGGACCAGTATTGGCTGCCGTTGTATTGAAACACATGCATTTTATTTGTTCGCAGATGTCCCATTCAAGCGATGTCTGACTGTTTGCATTAAAAAGAGACGCATTTCTGTCACTCAATTTTGCAACATCAAGACTTCCTAATAATTTATCATCAAACAATTTTCTACGTTTGCCAACCTTACTTTCCATGTTGAAGGTTGTGCAGCACAGAAACCAGATTCATCACTTTTACTCTCCTCTGATTCTGATTCTGATGATGTACTGGTTGGTGAGTATGACAGCCTCTTCACTCTTCTTTCTTTTAATCTCTTCTTCTGCTTTCCTCTTTTCATAACGTTGTTGCTTTTCTGCTGCTCTTTGCTCTTTTTTAGCAACAGCCTTATCAATGGTACCCATTTTTCCATGACGTCCTTTCTCACGTTGCATTTTCAAGAATTTCTTATCATCTTCTATTTTTATAAGCTGCATAGCATTCTCATGAGCAATGTCAAATAAGTTTTCCAGTTTATCTTTCCATTTTTCTTCTTTATTATTTAAATTTTGTGATCTTTTCAATTTGTTTGCTTTGTTTTTCTTAAGCAGCTGTCATTCCTTCAGTATTCCTTGAATTTTATCTACTACATGTATTCTTTGTTTTGCTGGTATTCCTGCTTTTTTCCAAACTGCTAGCACATCATCTGCAGTAGAGCAGCATGATTCTCTAATGTCTTGCTTTTTAATATTTCTGTAGTGCATGAAGAGGGCCATCATTTCCTTCTCTGATGGTAAACGGATGTTTTTAGTCCCTCAGAGGGCTGCCCAATTAGCCATACTTCAGTTTCTTTTCTTGTAGAACTTCTCCCAAATGAGCAACTGGGTGATGGTGAGTTAGGCCTAGCTTCCATAATCGATTAATTGGTATCAAAATTACGAGTTCCAAGCAACAATTAAAAGCAAGCTAGTATATAAACCATTAATTAAAAATTCTGAAATATAAACAATTAAACATAAAATCATAAGTTGTAAAAACAAACAAATTGAAAAAGAGGGAAACTTTGACGCCTGGTAGCACATAGTAAATTTTATTTAAAATTCACCAAATTTGGCATACACTACTTTTTGTCATAGGGAACAAAAATACAGGTTGAACAATTAAAAAAAAATGATTTTTTTGAATCTCCCTAATATATATATATATATAGTATATACATACATATACATATATATATATATATATAGTATATACATACATACATATATATATATATATATATATATATATATATATATAGTATATACATACATACATATATATATAGTATATACATACATACATACATATATATAATATATATATATATATATAGATAGTATATATACATACATACATATATATATATAGTATATACATACAAACATACATACATATATATATATATATATATACATCTCATATATATATCACTATCACTATATCACTATCACTATATATATCACTATATATATCACTATCATATATATATCACTATATATATTATATATATATATCATATATATCACACTAAGGCACTTTTTATATTTATATTTATTTTTATTTCTTTATTCTTTTGTGACCTGTTCCATAAACAAGCCATTTGAATTTATATTGAAGGTCGGCCAAAGTGCTAAAAGTGTCATTTTTCCCCATACAAATGTGTTTATCCTCCCACAATTTTTCTTTACTTACTATATATATGTATATGTGTATGTGTGTATGTATGTATATATGTATATATATATATATATATATGTATGTATATATATTTGTGGTTTTTTTTTATTTGCCGGTTTATTTCTTTATGGTTATTTAGGCTGTGACATATATATCACTAAGGCACTATTTTGTAATTAATTTTTTTTCTCAATTTATATTTATATTTATTTTTATTTCTTTATTCTTTTGTGACCTGTTTCATAAACAAGCCATTTGAATTTATATTGAATGTCGGCTGAAGTGCTAAAAGTGTCAATCTCCCATACAAATGTTTGCTCCTCCCACAATTTTTTCTATGCTTAATATATATATGTATATGTGTGTATATATATATATATATATATATGTATATATATATATGAATATGTATGTATGTATGTTTATTTTTGTAACCTATATATTGCCTTGATCTGTCCTTTCACTCCAGTGTTCCTGAGGATGTCATTAGACGAAAGCGCTTGAGCACCCCTTTGTGTTTCTTTTCCCTTCGTGGTTTTATTCATCACATATATATATATATATATAGTATATACATACATACATACATACATATATATATATAGTATATACATACATACATATATATATATATAGATATATAGTATATACATACATACATATATATATGATGAATAAAACCACGAAGGAAAGGAAACACAAAATGGTGCTCAAGCGCTTTCGTCTAATGACATCCTCAGGAACACTGAAGTACATAAAAAGGTTAAGCCTATATATAGGTTACAGAAAGAAAAAAAGAAAAAATAAATAACATACATACACACACATATATATATATATACATATATATATATACATACATATCTATATATACAAATCCATACATACATACATACATACATATATATACAATAAACAGAGAAGTAAAAATAAAAAATTAAAAATTAAAACCTTAAAGGATTACCAGTGAGGCGTACAGATTTGTAAGGAAAAATATCGATTTTTAGCACAAGATCAAATGGATTATAAAAATACAAATTTATACTGGAACTCTGCCCGGGTTTTAACACACTGCTGCCTATGGTCAGGTTTCGATATATATAAAAAAAATAAAATGCAAATTAAAAGTTAATCGATTTTTAGCACAAGATCAAATGGATTATAAAAATACAAATTTATACTGGAACTCTGCCAGGGTTTTAACACACTGCTGCCTATGGTCAGGTTTCGATATATATAAAAAAAATAAAATGCAAATTAAAAGTTAATAAAGTAGAAGACAAGTTTACCAAAGATTTAATGTTTTACCCTTCTTATCTAAATCTGTTTTAAAGGAATTCAAAATAACAGGATCGAGTTGAAAAAGACCTTTGCTTATGTTGAAGTTATTTGAAAGTTGGATAATGGCAGACTCAAGAATATTTTTATTAACAATGTTGCTTGAATGGAATAAAACTGAAGCATTATTCCAATCAATACAGTGGGCTAACTCTGACAAATGGACAAAAAGGGCACTGGACAACTGTCCTGTTCTAACGGAATATTGATGCTGTTTTATACGTGTGTGCAAATCCTTTCCCGTCTGACCTATGTAAAAGGAATCACATTGTTTACAACCAATTTTATAGATAATGCCTGAATTATTGGTAGGGCTATTTTTTACTATGATATTTTTCACAATATTGTTATATGAAAATACTACATTAATATCCAAAAGTTTAAGTACATTAGCAATGCCTAAAAAGCCCGGGAAAAATGGAAGTACTAAAATATTTTTTGACAAAGTACGAGTGTTAATATTGACACGATAGAAAGTTCGTTTTGCCTTGTTGAGACAAGATTCCATAAACGCAGATGGATAACACAAATCACTTCCAATACTGTTGATTTTTTCCAATTCGGCATCGATGTATTCCGGACTGGCGATCCTAAGGGCGCGGAGAAACATTGATGAAAATATGGCCTTCTTAGTGGGGGTATCATGTCCCGAGTAAAAGTGTACGTAGGACAAATTGTTTGTCGTTTTCCGATAGATACTAAACTTAAAACCTGGGCTTTCCCTATGTACACGCACATCCAAAAATGGGATTGAATTGTCTTGCTCCACTTCTAAAGTAAACTTAATGGAGGGGACTTGATCATTTAACTGAAGGAGGAAGCTATCCACTAAGAAGGCCATATTTTCATCAATGTTTCTCCGCGCCCTTAGGATCGCCAGTCCGGAATACATCGATGCCGAATTGGAAAAAATCAACGGTATTGAAAGTGATTTGTGTTATCCATCTGCGTTTATGGAATCTTGTCTCAACAAGGCAAAACGAACTTTCTATCGTGTCAATATTAACACTCGTACTTTGTCAAAAAATATTTTAGTACTTCCATTTTTCCCGGGCTTT
>JAJOZX010017389.1:0-7500 GCA_023014485.1 Bathynomus jamesi | reverse complement strand
GGATTACATTTAATTACAATTTTTGCAAATAGTTAATTGACATATCTACTACTGAAATAATATGCTATAATGTTATAAATTCGAATCAAAGCGAAAGGAGACCTTTTTTATCTTAGAAGCGTTCAAATTATGCTGGGATGAGTGGAATTTCTGATAATAACTTACTAAGCATTTATGAATATCTTGCGAGGGTTGAACGCACTTTTTTTAAAAATAATACGAGAACGTATTTTTGCGTTTTAGAACGAACTGCGAAAGTTTTGCGTTTCATGGATTGACACGAGTAAAAATAGACAGATAAGTTGATAGGGCATAAGTAGACAATAGGTAGATGAATGAATAAGTAATAAAATTAATAAAGGATAGCGGTCAAGCTAAAATATGGACGTATGGGGGCGTGGATATGGTCGAATAATAGTTATATTTATACTACATTACATAAATAATGACTTCTATAGGGTGTACAGTTTTTATTATGATGATATATAAATTTTCATACATTGAATACTAGAGATATGCTGAAATGAAATTAATGACGGGAAAATGTGACGTCATAGTTATTGAATTTGTACGTAGAGTACGAATCATTGTTAGGAAGATTTACAAGAACGAATTAGAGACACAGATTGGGAACGTAAAGGGAATAAAGTTATTTTGTGACGTCATAGTGTATAAGTCATTATTACAAATCGAAATTTTACCCAAAACTCGCTTCTGCGATTTTGGCTTCTAACGTAAAAATGGACATTCGAACATAAAACTATTGTTCATTGTTCGCTTTTTACATTACTCTACCCTTTTAAAATGATATTTATACAATAATTTAATAGGGTACCATTAATACAATACAAATGAGAAAATAACATCGTAAGTAATGACGACATTCTTTACAATAGAAATTTTATACAGAATGACTTCGGGTAGTTGAGTACAATGCAGAGTAATCAAATTTTTAAAATGACACTTGCTTACAAAATATATAAAAAAAAATCAAAGATTAAAACGACTTTTATACAAACAGAATAAAAGGATTAGTATGTTAATTTAGACAAACAATTAAGTTAGAGAAACAATGATATGGTTAAAAAAAAATTTTACAAAATTTTATTTTTTTTTCTTCTGTGGGATAAATTATATTCATAATGAATAGGTAAGAGGGAAAAATATAAATCATACAAGCTATAAGCTAATTTTTATTGACTAGTGTAGGTAAAAATAGAATTACGTAATGGATGATGTATAGACCTGTGGTCTAGTGTGTATTTTTGTGTACTAGGTATAAAGTGTGTAGCTGATAATTTCGAGACAGATTGTTAAATTAACTGTATAAATGCATGAATGCATGAATGCAAAAATTGATTAAGATTAAATCGCATAGTTGGCACTTACGTAATGAAATAGTTTTATTGTGATATTCAATGATTTGAGTATGAGGTTTGTATATATAGTATATATAGTGTGCATGCATTTTTATTGACTGTTGTAGGTACAAATCGAATTACGTAGTGGATGATGTATAGACCTGTGGTCAAATGTGTATTTATGTTTATTGGGTACAAAGTGTGTATTTTATAATTTCGAGACACAGATTAAATTCGACTACTGAAATTCATAACCATATACTGTAGTAGTATGTCAATTTGACTATAATTTTCGTTTGATACCTTACAAATGGTACAATAACAATTTAAGGACAGTTACTCACGATTAATTGAACAAAAGAAAATTAAAATACAAATTAAAAAACATAAATCAATTATGCATTTCAACGAGCTAAATACAATTTTATAATATTCTAAAAAAAAATAAAAGTAAATCGAATCATAGATAAATTTCGATCAAGAATAAAAAAGTTATTGAAATGAAAGGGAAGCATTTCGAACAATCTTTTCTTTTAATAATTTCAATTGAATTTTATATTAAAAATTATTTTTATATAATAAAAAAAAAATTAAAAAGGTTGAATTAAATTCTCTTGAACAACAAAAAAAAGGTTGAATTCAATTGACTGCATTGAAAACTTGGGACTTGAAAGCTAACTTCGACTTAAAAACTAACTTGACTTGAACTCTCTGACTTCGAATCTAACTCTGACTTCGAATCTAACTCTGACTTCGAATCTAACTCTGACTTCGAATCTAACTCTGACTTCGAATCTAACTCTGACTTCGAATATAACTGAAATCTCTGGGGCGGTTGTCCCTCTTAGATGCAACCTATTGACTTGAACTCTTATCAAGTATCTCTATAAATCTCTGGGGCGGTTGTCCCTCTTAGATGCAACCTATTGACTTGAACTCTTATCAAATATCTCTATAAATCTCTGGGGCGGTTGGCCGTTTTGGCGCAACCTTCTGACTTGACCTCTTATCAAGTATTCTGAACTGAAAATGAAACTAAAAATGGAAAATGACTGCATTTGATCTTTATCAAGTGGAGACGATTAACCTCTCGGGTTTGGTTGACCCTCTTGGTGCAACCTTCTGACTTCAAAACTGACTTCAAAAAAATGACTTAAAAAATGACTTAAAAAAAAAAATGACTTCAAAATTACTTCAAGTATCTCTCTAAATCTATAAACTCTCTCTCTCTTAATTTGCAAGTCAATTCAATTCAGTAATTGGAAAAAAATTTGCAAACAAAAAGAATAAAAAATGTAAACAATATTTCATTCTAATGTACGGGAAGGTACATAAAATAAAATTATTCTATACTGAATATAACAGTGAAAATAACTGAAATTCTCTCTCTGAAATTAACTCGGTTACAATTAATTTTGTTACAATTAACTCTGTGTTACAATTAACTCTGTGTTACAATTAACTGTGTTACAATTAACTCTCTTACAATAACTGTTTCACTAAAAAAAGTGTATCACTGGTGTCTGAAGTGTTCACTGTGTTTTGTGTTAAATTCTGGCTCAATACTAAATATTAATTGTTAATAATAATGACTTTTCAAATGTTTAGAAATTATTTTTTTTAAAAAAAGTTTTATACTTAACAAGATTCCTATGGCGAAATCCTTTTGAGGTGTGTCCTGAAGACGTCTTGCTGGCTAAAATCTTCTGGTTAAACATCTTCTGGGTAAAAATCTTCTGGGTAAAAATCTTCTGGGTAACAATCTTCTGGGTAAAAATCTTCTTGGGTAAAATCTTCTTTTTATCCTGGTAAAGGGTCTCCAGACTTGTTAGACCCCATATCTTCTTAAAATCTTCTTTTGATCCTGATGCAGGGTCGCCAGTTGTTAACCCCCCATTTATGGCCCTTTGTCGGTTCGGATTCGAAGGGGGTTCTAGTTAGGAGGCTGCAACGGATGCTTCTTCTTTATACTTTTCTATAATTCTTTTCGGTCGCCTTAGGGGGTCGACACTCTGTTAATTCTTTTCTCTCTGCTTATTAATTCTTCTCTTTTTATAATTATCGACTTTTCTGACTAAGTTCTGAAGCGAGCACGGCTCGAAGGAAAAAGATAAAAACTTCTTAAAGGGTGGTTTACTTCTTAAAAATTACAGTTGGTACTCTGAATTACAAGGGGTAGAGGTTCGACCTCTTTCGACCATGGCTCAGGCCGGAATCTAAAAATACTTAAGTTAAGGAGGCAAGGGGCCTCTGCCCCCCCTAATGAGGTGCTGATATGAAGAAGTCTAATGAGAAGATCTCTAATAATGAAGATTAATCTAGAAGTGTCTTAAATGAAGTCCTATAATGAAGTGAAGAATTTTACAAATATACGTATAATATAACTTAAATGTTTGGGGGAAAACAGTTGAAGGTTAAATTTCCCCCCTTTTTTTTAAACACATGATCAGATGTTTTTTGAAAGATTTCAACTAAAAACAATAAAAAAATAAAAAAATAAAAAAGAACAACTATCGCTGATTCTACATTCCTGAAAGCGATATAATTTCGTATTAGCACATAAGCACAATTTTGAGTACATGACTGAGTACGTATTAATTTTGGTTCATTACAATTACGATTACAATTACCAATTAATTCATATTCACTTATTATTGTTTTAATTACAATTCCATTAATGTACATTCTTACATTATAAATTAAATCATTACATTTAATTAGTTTCACTGAAGTACATTACAAGTTATTGTTCATTACAGTTTCATTAAAGTACATTACATCAATTACATTATATTAAAGGATTACATTTAATTACAATTTTAGCAAATAGTTAATTGACATATCTACTACTGAAATAATATGCTATAATGTTATAAATTCGAATCAAAGCGAAAGGAGACCTTTTTTATCTTAGAAGCGTTCAAATTATGCTGGGATGAGTGGAATTTCTGATAATAACTTACTAAGCATTTATGAATATCTTGCGAGGGTTGAACGCACATATTTTTTAAAATAATACGAGAACGTATTTTTGCGTTTTAGAACGAACTGCGAAAGTTTTGCGTTTCATAGATTGACACGAGTAAAAATAGACTGATAAGTTGATAGGGCATAAGTAGACAATAGGTAGATGAATGAATAAGTAATAAAATTAATAAAGGATAGCGGTCAAGCTAAAATATGGACGTATGGGGGCGTGGATATGGTCGAATAATAGTTATATTTAGGGTTGAACGCACTTTTTTTTTAAAATAATACGAGAACGTATTTTTGCGTTTTAGAACGAACTGCGAAAGTTTTGCGTTTCATAGATTGACACGAGTAAAAATAGACTGATAAGTTGATAGGGCATAAGTAGACAATAGGTAGATGAATGAATAAGTAATAAAATTAATAAAGGATAGCGGTCAAGCTAAAATATGGACGTATGGGGGCGTGGATATGGTCGAATAATAGTTATATTTATCTACATAACATAAATAATGACTTCTATAGGGTGTACAGTTTTTATTATGATGATATATAAATTTTCATACATTGAATACTAGAGATATGATGAAGGGAAATTAATGACGGGAAAATGTGACGTCATAGTTATTGAATTTGTACATAGAGTTCGAATCATTGTTAGGAAGATTTACAAGAACGAATTAGAGACACAGAGTGGGAACGTAAAGGGAATAAAGTTATTTTGTGACGACATAGTGTATAAGTCATTATTACAAATCGAAATTTTACCCAAAACTCGCTTCTGCGATTTTGGCTTCTAACGTAAAAATGGACATTCGAACATAAAACTATTGTTCATTGTTCGCTTTTTACACATATATTATATATATAGTATATACATACATACATACATATATATATATATATATATATAGTATATACATACATACATACATATATATATGTTAACCCCTCCGTCTATGGCCCTGGGGTGGTTCGGATTGACGGGGGTTCTGGTTTAGGAGGCAAGCAACGGATAGGTGCCTTGAAGTGGTTTTTCTTCTATGTTACTCTCCGAGTTCTTCTATAGTGGCTCGGAGGACTGGTAGATTTGCAATCTAAATGCTGAAGGTTCCGGATTCTTCTTATAGCGTATCCGGAAAGTTTTCTAAGTTTTTCTGAAGAGAGCAAGGCTCGAAGGGGACAATAAAAAGTTTCTTCACTGTAAATTTACTGCTAAAAAATACAGGTAGTGCTCAGCCTCTGAATTAGCTTCTGAATGACAATGGATGAATTTGAATGGGTTTATATACCCAAAAACTGCTAACATTATTATGATTAAATGCTAAGAAGGCTGTATTATTTTTGCACAATATTTGAAAATAAGTAAATTTTTTAGCTGTGGTAAGGCTTGAACGAGTAAACAAAATATTTGAAGACGAAACCATATTTTTATCTTAAACCGCGACTTTTCAGATCTGATGTTATCATGATCTGCCAAGTTAACTAAAAGTGGAAATCGGATTATGCATCTTTACAGTAAAATATGCATATGAGTGAAATTTTAAGGTTTAAGATGTACAATTTTAATGCTTAGGCAAGACATGATCTCATTGTTTATAACGAAAGAGAGTGTATACAAAATGTGAACATTGCAAAGCTTAACAGGATTCCTTATTTAGCGAAATCTAAAAAATGATTATGAGATTTTAAAAAACAACAGGTCACCAATTATTTAGCAAAGTAGAAAGTGAATCAAATATTTTATCCAAACTCGCGTTGGGCGATTTTGGTCCTTATGTAAAAATGAATACACACACGTACATACATATGAGTATAGGCATTATATAAAGTTAAATATATAAGATTATACATGAACCATATAACACATGAATTTTTAAAATGGATACTTTTTCTTACAATGGATACAGAGACTATATAAATGAATACAAGAATTACATGAAGGATAAGATAATATAGGAATATGGGAATTATTTATGGTTCATTTTTACAGGGCTCTTTCGTCTAGAATGATATTAATATAATAACGTAACATCCTAACTAAGGCTAACTAGATGATAACTTTTGGTTTTATAATACAGATTTATATATACAACATAAGTCGGGTGGTTTAAGTCTAGTTCACGTGGTCTGGGTACGCACTCTTGGTCGTGCATAAATAGTTTCATGTTCCGTGTCACTGGGTTTTCTTGTTCCCAGAATGATCTTTTCATCACAAATACACCGAGGATAATAGCACACACAATAATGATACTAACGGCAGATGTTGAGAAAATGGTTACCGGTTGTAGTATTTGTAAGAGGTTGT
Organism: Bathynomus jamesi; assembly: GCA_023014485.1. NCBI lineage: Eukaryota > Metazoa > Arthropoda > Malacostraca > Isopoda > Cirolanidae > Bathynomus > Bathynomus jamesi. The sequence continues at coordinate 861 of JAJOZX010017389.1, read as the reverse complement.
TTTGGTTATCATCCGAAATTTTAAACCGGCTCAATTGATCATTCCATTCAGGGGCATGCAGTTCGGGTAGGATGGTTACAGGTTTTATGGAGAGATTTAAGATCTCTATGACGGGTTTAAATTTAATTTGCGACGGAAATGGGTATGAGTTATTAAGGGTAACCTTATACGGGTTGTATATTTGGAGGGCTTTTGAACGCAAGGAGCAACCAATTGGTAGCCGAATAATCATAGGGATTGTAATGAGGGAATAATTTGATGGACACTCGAGGGTAGCGGCAGTCCTGTTCGCGAAGGAAACCCAGATGTCTGGTCCAATTCGTAGTTGGATGGTTTTAGGGGAATGAAATTTTTTAAATGAACATACGGGGGCATGCCGGTCACGAATTAAATCGACAAAGCAAGACCTAGTAGTGGGAAGAATAACTGGTTTGAGTGGAGGGCAGATGAGTTGTTTATTTGGTTGCGGGAATCGGCAATGCCGGACGTCGCTATCTGACATCATAGAATAAGCTGATAGATCTTTGGTGAGGAAAAGGTAAGGTGGTAGGGTGGGTAAATACAATCGATAGACATTAGAGTTATTTTGGTAGGGTGTTGGGAAAGGGTGAAATCTATATACGTCATAAGTGAGGAAATCGAAAAATGGTATAATTATGAGGTATGTGTAGGGGCGTCGTCCATGTACAGTCCAGGTGTATTCTAGAAATTGAGTGTAATTAGTGTGGTTGAGTGGGAATATGGGTGATAATTTTAATTGTGACTGGGCGGTGTGAATCAAGGACTGGAGTATTTCCCATGGTATTAGGGTGGAAAGAGTGATTTTTCCATGGGCTAGCTGGGTTGCACGCAAAACCTTGG
>JAJOZX010017388.1:35000-53223 GCA_023014485.1 Bathynomus jamesi | reverse complement strand
GAAATACCGATTAACCTTTGCATTAAAGAGTTGGACAGAAAAGGAATGAGAATGTGTTGAAAGTCTGGTACTGCAAGTTATCCTTAAAGGAGGAGGCATGCAGTTAGAGTAAAGAGAGAGTGAGGCAAAGTTGCGGCGAAGAGAGAGAGAGAGAGAGAGAGAGAGGGAGATTGAAGAGGCGGGGAATTCATGAGACGAAAAGCCTTTGACTCTACCCGGTCAAGTAGAGCTGTGTGAGTTGAGCCACCTCATACATAAGAAGCGTACTCCATGCAGGGGCGGACAAGACCCCTGCACAGAGACAGCAATTGAGTGGGTTTGAAGAAACTGCGGAGCCGGCACAGCACACCTAACCTCTTAGAAGCTGTCTTGGAAAGAGAATATATGTGAACTTTCCAGGAAAAAGTCACGAGAAAAGGAAACCCCAAGAATGTTAAAAGAAGAAGAAATATTGAGTTGTGTATTGTTTAAGATAAGGGGATAGTCGTGTGGAAGATTGTGACGATTAGGCAGATGGAGGAACTCAATTTTTGAAGCATTGAAAGCCACAGGGTTTTCTCTGCCCCAATCAGATATACAAGAAATATAAGAAGTCAGGCATCATATCCATCTCACGCGAAGCATGGAGTGATTAGTGAAATTGTGGAAATTGTTAGGCTTGTCAGGAATTGTAAGGATTATCATCTATGAGTTTTTTGCTGATTTTAGCCGATTCGTTGTATGTAACAATTCAAAACTTCTTGTAATTTATGTCTCAGATCCATACGAACACAGTTTGATCCAATAATGGGCTCTACAGATCTACAGAAGCTAAGGCTAACAAAGACCCTAAGATCCACTCTAAGGTTAACCCGAGAGAAAGAAGAGAGTAGGGGGTTAAAAGAAGAGAATAAGGGGTTACGTAAATAGTAAAACCTATCATTCGTGGGTTACCATTCATTCAGAAAAAGGGAAAGGAAGACTCACCATCATCATCCGCCGGCCACTGCCGCAAGTCGGAAAAATAGTCGAAGAGCATAGGAAAGAGGTGAAAGATGAAAAGAAGCAAAATAAGAACGCTTACAAACCATGCAAACAGTCTTAATTCAAACACTGTCATACCATGCAAACTACAGACATGCAAGTAAAGAGAGGATAAGAAAAGAAAAAAGTATGAAGAGTATAACAAAAAGTGGGTTAGTTTACGCTACGAGCTACATCTAAGTTTGTGTTAGTCTTTTTTTTTTAATATAATTTTATTGCTGGCATATCATACGCTGGCATGTCACAAGCTGGCATTAATCGTCAACAGACTCATCCTCGACCATTACCCCAGCGCTCCTGTTGCTAATTGTTTTATTATTTTAAACGACGTTAATATTTTTAAAATGCCCATCTAAACGGTTTTTAAACATATTAACGCTGGTAGAGTTTACCACGGACGCGGGAAGATTATTCCATTTATCAATTACTTGAAACGTAAAAATGTTTTCAGCGATGTTAGTCATGAAACGCCTACCACGTAATTTAAATCCGTTATTACGAGTATTGTTATTATTGGAAATGAAAAATTTGTCAAAATTTACGTTATCGATTTTATTAACGATTTTGAAAACTTCAGTAAACTACCCCCTTAATCTCCTAGTTTCGAGTGAATGCAAATCTAACTCTTTAATCCTGTCTTCGTAAAATTTGTTGCGTAGTGACGGAATTAGTTTCGTGGCACGTCGCTGAACCCTTTCCAACCTATCAATATCCTAACGCAAATACAGGCACCAAAATTGAACGGCATATTCTAAGTGAGGCCTGACTAGGGACTTGTAAAGGGGCAATATAATATTCTTCGATTTAAATTCGAAATTACGCGCTATGAAGCCGCCTAACATCCTATTAGCTTTTGCGCAAGACTCCAGGCACTGGTTCCTAACTTTTAAATCCTTTTAAATAGCTTTAAATCTACTTCCCCGTCAACGCATGCTTACTGCCTCTCGTCCATCGTGTACGTGTAATTATTGTTACGTGAACCTATATGCAAAACTTTATATTTGTCTACGTTAAATCGCATCTGCCACCTATCCGTCCACTCCATAATCCTATTTACATTGTCTTGGAGCCTATTTCTATCATACACGTTAAGAACTTTACCACCTATTTTTGTATCGTCTGCGAATTTTGATACGTTACTGGTCAAGCCTACATCTATGTCGTTATTGTAGATTACGAATAGCAATTGGCCTAACACTGAACCCTGTGGGACACCGCTACCTACATCCAACCACCCCGATTCCCTACCATTAACAATGACCCTCTGTTTCCTGGCACGAAGCCATTCCTCCAAGCAGTTAGCTACGTGACCGCATATACCGTGCGCTTTAACCTTCGCAATTAATCTTCTATACGAAACTGTATCGAACGCTTTTTTAAAGTCTAAATAAATAACGTCAGCCGCTCTATGCCTATCGTATTCACGCACTATTTCGTTATAAAACTCTAACAAATTAGTTAAACAAGACTTTTAGCGTCGAAACCTATGCTGACTACTATCAATCAAATCGCGACTTTCTAAGTGATCGACGATACGATCCCTAACTACGGATTCCAAAAGTATAGGCTTATAATTGCTAGCTACTGTGCGGTCGCCTTTTTTAAAAATGGGCGTAACGTTAACTAATTTGAAGTCTTCAGGAATAATCCCCGCTTCCAATGACTTATTAAAAATTTTTGTTAATGGGCCTATGATAACGTCTTTCAACTCTTTCAAATGTCTAGGATAAAGTGCCTCAGGGCCTGGAGCCTTGCTAACTTTTAGCTTATCGATATAATGCGCAATCTCACTCTCGTAAACAGTTATTTCATTCAAAATAGTCTCGCTACTAAATGGAACGATATCGTCCACGTTGGGGACATTATTTACGTCTTCTGCGGTAAAAACTGTCGCAAAAAAGTTGTTAAAAATACCCGCCATTGCCTGAGCGTCGGAAGCCAAAGCGCCGTTAGCGTCCACTAGAGGGCCTATGTTATCTTTTATCGGCTTACGATTATTGACGTAGTCAAAAAACTTTTTGGATTATGTTTACTATCCACAGTTTTAAGTATCTCTAAATTACGCTTAGCATTCCTAACTGATCTTTTAACCTGACGTCTAAGCTCGATATATCTATTAAAGTTAGCTACCGTGCCATTGCGCTTATTAATCCTTTAAGGACGAAAGGTACAAATTGCTAACGTTTCAAATACACGCATTTGCAACTTAACCCTACAAAAAATTCATGACTTAAAGGGTTAAGTCTATACGCTCTGTTACTCTCGTTTATGAACTCACCTATTTCCCTATTCCACCACTTGGGTCTACCATGATTTCTAGCGCGCTTGCGCCTACGCGGAGTAAACTCCCTTTCAATATTCAAAAAAACTTTCTTTAAAAGCCTCCCAATAAAAATTATCCCAGTCCACTATTCTCATCCTGTCCGCAAAACTATCAAAATTAGCCCTACGAAAATCAGGGACTTCTATTAGGTTACTATCCTAACTGTTTTTTATCAATAGCTTAAACCTAATAATTTGGTGATCGCTACACCCCAAACTCTCGCCTACTTCTAAACCTTTGACTATATTTTCGTCGTTCGTCATCACCACGTCTAAAATATTATCACCGCGCGTTGGTTTGGTAACCATCTGTCGTAAAAAATTACCTTCCCTGAACTCAATCAGTCTCAAACCCTCATCATTACCAGTAAAAGTCTCGTAATTAACGTTAGGGCAGTTAAAGTCTCCGACAATTATACTATATATCCCGATTATTAATAAAGTTACCAAGAAGTGTGCAAAATCTAGTATTGGTATCGAGGGGTTGAACGGGAGGTATATAAACAACAACGAAATTAAAGCTAATACTACGAGCCCTAACTTCAATGCATATCGCATTAATTGCTGCCGGAAAATCTATCTTAACCTCGATAGCCCTAAGGGAATTACGAATGTACAACAAAACGCCGGCACCAATCCTATGTAACCTATCATTAGTAAAAAGTTTAAAACCCGCTATATCAAGTTTCCCCAGCAAGTCCCGTTACATGTTACATGCAATGTTATCTTTGGTTTCAAAGTACTTTAGGTTTAAGTTCTTATATTTTATATGGCATGTATGTAATGTATAGGTCTGTAATAATAATAATAATAATAATAATAATAATAATTAAAAATGCTTTCTATATTCTTTGTTTTGAATAACTAATTAAGAAAACTTACTTAAAAACAGCTTCATTGTTGAAATAGCAACACAACAGAGCGTGATGCGAAGGAATGGAGGGGACACCTTGACCGTTATCCGCATAGACGTGGGGAATAAATTGTGGCGGACCGTAAGAAGAGGTCCACCACTCTTCATTCACTTCGTATCCAGTGACCTCGATTCCTTGCATAAAGAAAATTATAGATTAAAGTCTGGAGGAAATGGATGCACACAATTTGGGGCACTCTTTTCCTATTTACTTCACTGCCAAACAGAATGCGTGGTTTTCCTTGCGCATGTATTCATTCCGACCACATACTTGTACAGTATTTCAAAGAACGTTGTACGTGGGTTGCAGTATCGTTATGAGTATTTTAGGATTCCATTTGGAGTTATCCAAAGCCACGATTAAAATAAAAGTAAGAAAAGAATATATATCGAAACCAACGCTATACACAGTGCTGGGATTAGCGGCTCTAAAATTAGCGACGCTAACTTTTTAATCTAATATACTATTTCAGAAATGAAGCCTTATATATATATATATATATATATATATATATATCCTAATATCATTATGCCTGTCGCTGTAAGTAAGAAAATAGCAATTAAATAATTAATTTTAAAACATTAAATGACGTCATCAAGATCATTACGAAACCTATGGTAAAATTATTGAATACCCGGTTAGGTTCATTGAATGCCAGGTTAGGTCATCTGTACGCCCTTGACGAGTGGTTAGGTTAAGTCGTGATATTTTCGTTGGCTTTAATGAAAATATCATGACTTAACCTAACCAATCGTCAAGGGTGTACAATTAACCTAACCGGGCATTCAATTAATCTAATCGGGCATTCAGTTGACCTAACCGGCCATTTAATTAACCTAATCGGGCATTCAGTTGACCTAACTGGGCATTCAATTAACCTAACCGGGCATTCAGTTTACTTAACCGGGCATATATATATATATATAGCGTTCAACATCTACCCCGGCAACGCCGGGTCGCTCCGCTATTATTGAATACCCGGTTAGATTCATTGAATGCCAGGTTAGGTCATCTGTACGCCCTTGACGATTGGTTAGGTTAAGTCGTGATATTTTCGTTGGCTTTAACGAAAATATCATGACTTAACCTAACCAATCGTCAAGGGTGTACAATTAACCTAACCGGGCATTCAATTAATCTAATCGGGCATTCAGTTGACCTAACCGGCTATTTAATTAACTAATCGGGCATCATTACTATTATAATTTGCAAAAATGTGTCTGCCTGTCTGTCCGCAGAAAAAACTTTTACGTTTCTGAACCGATTTCGACCAAACTTCGTATGGTGGATGGGGGTGATGAGTAATGAACGAAAATATATGTGTGACCAACCCCCCCCACCACCACCACCACCAATTACTGGGCCCGAGGCCCCCAGCACCGCGATAAAACTATAGAAAAGAACGCAGCAATGAAAATCTTGAGCTTCACATTGTGTCAATATTTGTGAAGCTTAAGATTTTCATGACTATAGTTTTATTGACCAAATAATTGAACCCCCAGTAATTAGGGGCCTGCGACCCCCCCCCCCCCCCAATTACTGTCGGTTCAATTATTTGGTCAATAAAACTATAGAAAAGAACGCAGTCATGAAAATCTTGAGCTTCACATCCGAGTTCATCGTATCAAGATTTGTGAAGTTTTAGATTTTCATGGCTGCGTTCTTTTCTGTAGTTTTATTGACCGAATAATTGGTTCGCCAGTAATTGGAGGGCCACAGGCACCCCAGTTACTGAGGCCCAAGGTGAGAGGAATGGGAACGATATCCAGATAAAGGGCTATTGATGTTCAAAATAAAATACGCCGTAGGCCCACAATTCGGTTTGGGTCGAAGGTCCAAGCACCGCAGATCTAGCAAAATCGATCTTTTGCTAGTACTGATACTGTTAGCGCCGCTAAGTTTTTAGAGAAACTCAATCGCTAATTTTTCAAAACCACCTGTAAATTTTCATAGACTATAACGTCACATTTTTTTACCTTAGCAACTAATTATATCAAGGTGTGTGCTAATATAAGTAAATAAATTATGGAAGGCAGAACATATAAATTGGGGTGGTTTCAGAAGAAATTAGCGACAAAATTAGCAGTGCTCTATAGTATGCAGTCTACTTTTCGGCGATCTACTTTTTAATTATAGCTTTTTATCTTGTTCACTAATTGCTTATTTACATCCCAATGTCAATCGCCCTTGACGATTGGTTAGGTTTAGTCATGATATTTTCGTTAGTTTTAACGGAAATATCATGACTAAACCTAACCAATCGTAGGTAGACCGCATACTATAGTAGCACTAAATTAGCGTTAACGTTGCTAACAGTTGAAATGCTTTGCATTAGCGGAGTAGTATGACCGCAAAAAGGCCGAGTGCATTTGCAATGCAATGTTGATCAATGATCAATGTTGCAAAAGGGGGAGAGTGGTTGGCACCCCGTGGAGGGAGGGAGTTGGCACCAATGGGGGAGGGGATTGGCACCCCGTGGGGGAGGGGGTTGGCACCAATGGGGGATGGGGTTGGCACCCCATAGGGGAGGGGTGACCGAAGACCTCCCCAAAATGGGTACCCTAACCTAGGAAGGTAGCCTAAGAGAGAGGAGAGAGGAGATCTTTTCGCTGTTATGTCTCGTCGCATACTGACGCTCTTGACCTCCTCAGTTGGCTTAGAAATCTTAATCAGCCAGTAGGCTTAGAAGGCTTAATCAGCCAGCTGGTTTGTTTAGAAGGGTGTGTATGCATATACGTTTGTCCGTAATACGGAATAAATAAAGACTTTTAGGAGCTCATCCCATCAACAACACGTGGTCGAGATGAGGGCTACACCAAACCTCCAGTATAGACATTATGAGCCCACCCATCAGCAGCACGAGGCCGAGATGAGGATACACCAATCGTGTAGTATTATATAACCGATTTACGTACGACTTTTACTTACCAACCAGATCTCTGATACCGATATCTGTCCAAAATATCAAAATAGGATTCAAAGAATGTAATTCGACGCATGTACTGTAATTCAAAACATATATTTGAAGAAATGGAATTCACAAAATAAAAGTCATGTGATAGAAACTATATGTAATTCAAAAATTATAATTCAAAAAGTGTAACTCAATATAACAGTTCACTCAATAATCAAGATTGAGGAACTTCAGATTTCTGGAGAGGATGATTTGTTCCTCAGCGTTGATTGGAGTGATGTTGGCTCGTTTCGCATTGGTAACATCTCCAGCCGTTGAGAAAAGCCGTTCAAAGTCAACTGATCCAGAGGGGCAGCTCATGCACTTCTCAGCATCTTTGGCAATCTCCGGGAAATCAGCAGAATGTTCTCGCCAGAAAATGAATGGATCCCTATCCCAGGGATCCGAGAATTAGTAGCAGAAGTTGTACATTGACTCTTATTGGCTTCATCAAACTCAGTCTTGTGCTTGTTGATAAGGTGACTCCTCAGGTTCGATGTAGAGAAGGTACTTGCGCTTGTTCCTCCACGAGAGACAGAGACACCGCACAAATTGCAGATCGCCTGTCTTACATTAGTGCTTGAAGCAGTGAAGAACTTCCACATAATGCTTGGCATTGTCACTCTCACGAAAGCAAAAGCGAATAAATTTATATCAGTAGTTAATATATTTTAAAAAAATTATTACACACTGTTGAACTGATTTACAACTTGTGAACTGAGGAAATGATGCCGCGATGGTTACGGGCTCGCTTTATATAGAGCGGTAATGAGTCATGGAAATTTCTAGAAACGTCGGGATAAATCGCGAACACACACGTAACTTCTTGAGCAGCCGGGAAGTTTCTATTTGGAAAACGCCCGTTTTTTATTATTCTTAGAAACAAAAAACTATCGGTATCGGTAGCTACTAACCATCGGTATCGGTACTGATACCGATATATCGGCCCGATACCGATACACTATTTTCTGTTTATACCCAATTGCGATTTATATACCTCTGTGCTAAAAAATCTATTCTTTATGTACACAAAGAAGACTGTATAAAGCAGTGGTGCACAAACTTTTTTGATGTGAGGGCCAAGCGAAGAAAATAACTAAATGTATTAGCCTACTTACTTTCCATCTAAGTCATAAATTGGGTCACTTTTATATTCTAACTTTTTCATTGAATTGAAAAGACCCGTGGGGCCACTGAAAAGACCCGTGGGGGCCACATTTGGCCCGCGGGCCAGGGTTTGTGCATCACTGGACTATAAAGGATTTGTGGGGAAGAATAACATTTTTATTGCTTTTTTAGCAAAATTATTTGACGCTAAATTTCTTCTCCAAAATGTAAAAATAGTATAAAATATTGTCGTAAAACTAAACTGAGTCTAGCAAATAAAATACATTATCATGAGAATATTAACCATTACAAAAAGAAGTGAATATAATGTTATTATTAATAACTTCAGCTTACTACGTTAATCCGCCTTGGCCCCTCCTTCATGCATTAAAAAAGTTCTAGAACTGTTTAATCTCCTTCGTAACGCCAAAGGTTATGTGGCAAAGAAGACCTACAGCTTTATGTGGGTCCAGCTCTCTACGACCCGCTATATCATCTAATAACTTAACAGACCCGACAACTTAATAGCTCAAATCTAATAGGTGAAACGTCACGATAAGAAATTTCGTACTAATAACAAATGTTCTAAATTATATTCTCTCTCTCTCTCTCTCTCTCTCTCTCTCTCTCTCTCTCTCTCTCTCTCTCTCTCTCTCGCACACACACACACACACACACACACATATATATACAGTATATATATATATATATATATATATATATATATATATATATATATATATATATATGTGTGTGTGTGTGTGTGTGTGTGTGTGTGTGTGTAAAAATTAACAATGAATAGTTCCTGCATCCATTTAGTTCTTGTATTCATTCATATAGTTCTTGTGTAATCCTTGTATTCTTGTATATATTTGTATTCATGTGTTCATTTTTACATATGGAGTCCAAGGTTGCATGGCGCGAGTTTGGATGAATTTTTTTATGTTTTCTATTTTGTTTTTGCTGAATGATTGGTGAATTATTTCTCTTTGGGGTGCTTAATCATTTTTTTAGATTTGGCTTAGTAGTGTAATCGTGTCAAATTCTGTAATGTTCATTTCCTGTATACATTCTCTCTTCGTTGTAAAAGATGAAGTCATGTCCTGCTTAACGTTTAATTTTGGATCTTAAGCATTTAATTTTTCTCAAGTACGTGTTTGATTGTAATTCGTGATGGAAGGCATATTTCAATTTCCGTTTTTAATTAACCCGGCAGATCATGATAACATCCGATCTGTCAATATGAGGTTTAAAATAAAAAATATGGCTTTCTCTTGTTTAGCAGTCTAAACATTGCTACAGCTAAAATATTTTTTTTGTCTTTAAATATTTTGCAAAGTAAATCAGCTTATTTAAAAAAGGAAAAACCAGATCAGCATTAAAAAATGATGTCATGACAACTTTCAGTATATACAGTAAACCCGTAAAATTTCTCGTGTTCATTCTGATTTGGCTGATAACTTAGAAGCTGAGCATTACTTGTAACATTTTAGCAGTAAACTACAGTAAGAGAAAATCTTTGTCTTCTCCTTCGAGCCTTGCTCTCTTCAGAAAACTTAGTCTTAAATAGATAAAAATAATTTCCCAATACGTTACAAGAAGAATCGGGGAACCTTTTGAGAATTTAGTAAGCCTCGCAGAATCCTCCGATCCACTACAAGAAGAAATCGGAGAGTAGTATAAAAGCAACTTCTGCGATTCCCTGTACGGTACCAGATACTCCAGAGTAACAAATCCGTGCTGCCACCTAACCAGAACCCCATCAACTTCGAACTGAACTGCCCAAGGCCATAGACGGAGGGGTTAACATATACATATATGTACACACACACACACACACACACATATATATATATATATATATATATATATATATATATATATTATATATATATCTTAAACAAGGATTTCATCATACACTGCGTAGCCTATTCGAAACAGCGATAGAATCACAGTTTAGCGTCGTAATTTTTTTATTTTTTTGCGATATCCTATTTTGGCGCCACAAATTATTCAACCAACCAAATATAAACGGTACTCCAACACTTTCAAATTACTTGTTTATGTTAATTAGGTTAATTGAATGCCCGGTTATGTCAACTGTACGCCCTTGACGATTGGTTAGGTTAAGTTATATTTTCACGCTAAACTGTGATTCTACCGAAACAACCATAATATTGTCGATGTATGGACGTATCTTTGATTTGAGGAGCGAGCATTTACACCTAACTTCTGCAGTTCAGTCTGAATTAGGCAGTATTTTCAAGGCTAACTTAGCATGTTATTGTAATCTGAAACGATATTATCATAGAACCCATGATTAAGAGTAATAAATATTCTTTTATCAGAAAAGTCAGTTAACCTAAGCACTCGCTCTATCCTCCGGGGGTTTCACGCTAGGCCAAGTGAGCTGGGCCTATGCAAAAGGGTTACAGTCAGAATTGAACGATGAGTTGAAATATATAACCCCCCTGTGGATTAAATAATGACAACCATCTTTTTAAAAGGGTTAGTTGTTACTTCTTCGATTAGGCCTTTCTGTGGTTATTCTTTGAAGACATCACTGTACATTTGAATTCTATTATCCTGTTTGAGCTTTTTCATTACTTTATATAATGTCCTTTAGCTACTTTGAGATTATCTCTTAAAGTTGGACAATTTTTTTTCCAAGGTAACTCAACAAAAAACTATTGTCTTTGCACTGAATGGTGTCTTCAAATCTTTCTACCGATACCATGAACTGATCTTCTGAAGTTTGATTTGTGTCATGTATACCCACAGATTCTAGCAACCATAAAGTTTGAATTGCCTCGTCTAGAGTTTCATTTGACAGTGATGAATTAATGTTCTCAGCTGTTATAATATTATTCAAAGTGTTGCTAGTCTTACAGGTGTTATGTAAGACTGAGTTGAGGCACATAGTATTTGTTAGTCATGAACTCTTCTGGTTTAGGTCTAGGTTGTATCTGGATAGGTCACCCAAGGGGGCTATCCCTGATGGTGTCTGATAAGCTATGGCATTACCTATCTTACCTCTGCCCCCTATGAATAAGATGAATATAATCTGCCCCCATTAACATTTCAATGTTAGCTACTGTGCTGTTTGTGATATGTCTATCAGCTATATTGTAGTTTCCTCAAATGATTAATGGTTTGTTCTAGTGTGGGTACAACCATTTTGTATTTTGTCATACTTTTGGAATAATGACGGTTTTAATTTTTTCTAATTCATTTCCTACATGTAATTCCAGGTCAATTAATTGTCTTATAGCTATTTTTGTTTGAGTCATTCTTAACAAAGGATGTGATATTGAGTTCTTGTTCATTTGGGTTTGGTGTCAAACCCAATTTATTGACTAAATTTTGTGAAACAAATGTCTGTTGAGAACAAGCATCTATAAGACATTTCACTGGAGTGGTGCTACCCTCACTATTAACTAAGTTCAAAGTAATAGTTGGTAAAAGAACCTCAGTGTTTATTGCTAAGTTGTTTGAACAAACAGAATGTCCCATGAAAGTGGCATTTTCTTGATTAGCTTTGTTTGGAGGAGGTATTTTTTGAGTTTGAGTATTGTTGTTTGGACACTTCAGTGAATCACACATTGATGTGACATGTCTTGAACTTTTACAAAACTTACAATTGAATCTTAACCTAGATTTATAGTCTTTCTTATAATGTCCCTGGCCAGTACACTTTTTACCTAGGTTCAACTGTTCACATCTTCTAGATCTTGAGTTAAAGTCTGAATATTTGCCACACCCAGTACTACTGTGTTCATCACTTGCACAAAATTTACAACGTGGTGTGTAAGTTGAGGTAGTAGTTACATTAAAGTTCTGTAATGTAGGTGTTTGTGTGTTATAGTTGGTCACATTTGAGTCTACAATATCAAGTTTTGTCTGTTTGGCTGTAGCTAGTTGGTCTCTGGGGACAGTCTTTGGTTTATCCATAGTCTGGGTCTTATTTTGCGTTGAACTATTTTTTGCGTTGAACTATTTCTCAAGTTGAGATTAGTTAGAATAGTTGGAAAGTGTTTTCTAATGCCTTCAAGATTAGGATAATTTTCTCCTGTCTTTTGAACTAAAAGATCTTTAATCCTCAAAGGGAGGCACCTAAGAATTGCGGCTTTTATGATCCAAGATGAAGCCTTAACATCTATCTCATGGCTAACCAACTGTCCCATAATAGCTTCTAATTTTGAGTAAAATCTTTCCATATCACTATGGTTATCTTTCACAGGCGCAAAATCAACAATTTGTTGAGCTAATTTAAATATAATCTCGTCTTTATTAATGTAATTATGTTTTAAGAGATCCATAGCTACTTCATATGAACTACCCACAGCTGGTAAATAGGCTATCATGTTATAGGCTGGACCTTTAGGGAAACTAATTAAGTAGCTAAACTTATCAACAGTTGGAATGTAAGATTTACTACCTACTGAACTTTCAAATTTTTCAATGAAAGATGGGAATTGTACCCTGTCCCCATCAAATGTTGGTACTAACAAGTTGGGTAACTTAGCCCTAAATTCTTATGACTCAGGATTTGGCATGCCACTTAAATCTTGTTGAAGGTTAGCACCTACTTTGATTAAAATCAGAAATAGGTTTATTTGGTGTTAAGTCATTCAAACGAGACTGTAGTCTCCTTATGTGTTGTTCAATTGAGATTACCTGCTGATCATTATCAGAGTAAAGGTCTGTAAGTTGTTCATCATCCATTTCAGATTCAACTAACTTTGATATACTCTCATCAATGGCTAGTATATCCTTTTGTTTATCCAATTTAAGAATTGCATTCTCTAAATCTTCTTTGCCTGTTTGTGTAATATTGTTAAAAGTGTTGATGACCTGAGTAACAGCACCCAACTTCCCACGCTTCTTTTTTAATTGCTGCAGTTCATCACTGTCCATGTTTAAGTCAAAATAGTTTAACTAGGGATTGTGATGAAATATAAGGTGAGAAGAAATTATCAGAGATGAGAGATCAAATAAATTGAGTAATCAGACAAACAGGCAAGTTTTAAATTTAGTTCCCCCCCCCCACCTCCCCGAGTATTTAATTAATGTAAGGATTTAGTCCAATCAAGTACCCTAACCCTCGAAAGAAAAAGTAAGTTTGATTCTGGGTAATATGTATGCTGCACTCAGTTCTAAGCTTATAAAAGAATGGGATTCCTTAAATGTAAATGTTTCCTAGTTAGGCCCTAGGTTGTAGACCTAATAAGGCAAGTTTGTTACTTTAGGCTTGATTAGGTTAGGTTTAGGCTAGACCATTTAGCCTAATTCTGCAATTTTTTTTAAGTAAGGTTAAGCCTAAAGTATGTAAATTCCCTACACGTATGAATTCTGTACAGCTATGATTAGGCGCTCATTTGTTACGTCATCTGTAATGTATGATTTCACTAAGGGTAGCTGACATCAATTTTGATGAGAAACCTTGTAAGTAGATGGGGCTTTGCACAATTAAAGTACTCATTATCTTGCATATATGTCAATTAAAGAGCTGTTTTTCACTCTTGATTGGAAAATATTTTTTCCGATCAGGAGAGAGAGAGAGAGAGAGAGAGAGAGAGAGAGAGAGAGAGAGAGACTAAATGTGAATTAGATTTTGCTATATGAACTTAATGTACATTTTACAATGTTTAGGGGACTATTTTTAAATTAATTTGACAATATATTTGATGAAAAGGCATGGCATAAACTTTATTCAAAATGCGCAATATGGCCGACCCAATTTCCTCAATCATATTTTCACTTCTTATTTTGCGGGAGCGGAGTACATTTGTTTTAATAATAAGGGATCTGTCAGTGTATATATATATATATATATATATATATATATATAGTCCGTATATTTCAACTCATCGTCCAATTCTGACTGTAACCCTTTTGCATAGGCTCAGTTCACTTGGTCTAGCGTGAAACCCCGGAGAATAGAGCGAGTGCTTAGGTTAACTGACTTTTCTGATAACAGAATACCTATTACTCTTAAATCATGGGTCCTATGCTAATATCGTTTCAAATTGCAATAACATGCTAAGTTAGCCTTAAAAATATTGCCTAATTCAGACTGAACTGCAGAAGTTAGGTGTAAATGTCGCTCCTCAAATCAAAGATATGTCCATACACCGACAATATTATAGCCGTTTCGAATAGGCTACCCAGCTTCCGCCAGAATTGTTCATTCTGACGAAGGTCAAGCTTTTCACTCCACCTTAGACCGACAGTTTAACGTGGAATCCGAACCACGCCCCATCAGCAGTCCAGCGTCTTAACCACTAGGCCACCTAGGGTACCCATTTATCTACCAAACACTTTCTTTATTGTGTGGACGGATGAACAGCTGGGTTTTGCTGCGCGCCGGCTGGCGTCGGGTCTCAAACCCGGGGCCGATGGATTCGTAGTCAGCGACACTAACCACTATACCACCGAGGCGCCTGTTATATATATATAATATATATATATATATAGTATATATATATATATATATATATATATATATATATATAATATAATATATATATATATATATGATACACACAGACCGTGTATCATAAAAAACTCGGGACCATTCTGAGTTCATTCCCATATATATATATATATATATATATATATATACACACATATATATATATATATACACACACACTGTATATATATATATATATATGTGTGTGTGTGTGTGTGTGTGAAAGAGAGAACATAATTCAAAACATTTGTTATCAGTACGAAATTTCTTATCATGACGTTTCACCTGTTAGATTTGAACTGTTAATCAGCGTCGGGTCTGTTAAGTTGTTAGATGATATAACGGGTCGTAGAGAGCTGAATCCCACATAAAGCTGTAGGTCCTCTCTGC
Organism: Bathynomus jamesi; assembly: GCA_023014485.1. Classification (NCBI taxonomy): domain Eukaryota; kingdom Metazoa; phylum Arthropoda; class Malacostraca; order Isopoda; family Cirolanidae; genus Bathynomus; species Bathynomus jamesi. The sequence continues at coordinate 38,039 of JAJOZX010017388.1, read as the reverse complement.
CACATGACCTTTGGCGTTACGAAGGAGATTAAACAGTTCCAGAACTTTTTTAATGCATGAAGGAGGGGCCAAGGCGGATTAATGTAGTAAGCTGAAGTTATTAATAACAACATTATATTAACTTTTTGTAATGGTTAATATTCTCATGATAATGTATTTTATTTGCTAGACTCCGTTTAGTTTTACAACATTATTTTATACTATTTTTACATCTTGGAGAAGAAATTTAACGTCAAATAACACTGGTCAACAAAGATTTTTCATCAGAGTAAAATTTGTGGTGGCTGGATAGCATTTTTCATGCTGATTCCAAAACTGCATTCAGATCTTTTCTAGCACGTATAGTTTTCAAGATGAAGGCATATATATAACTACACAGATTTAACCATTTTAAATAGGCAAAATACTAATATTTCAACATTTGATTGTGTTTATTTTATTGTGTTTTTTTAGTTTATTCATCTTATTTATTTCAATTATCTTAATTATACATCTTATGTATTTCAGGTGTGAGCTTTTACGTCTAGCAGCATTGTGATTCAGGCAACAACGCCGTGCTTTGTGTGTCAAAAGATCAGTCCAGTCCAAGAACTTGTTGTGTCAAGTTGGTGTACATTTTTTTTGAATTTATAGTTTGCTCAGGTCAGTCAACATGCCTCGACAATGTAAGAATGACCCCGACAAGTTCTGTTTCGTATGCGGCCAGTTGACAACTAAAACACAGCGACGAAGTATTACAACCGACATTAAGAAAATATACAAGCTATACTTTGGTTGCCATCTAGGTGACCAAGATAAACCATGGGCGCCACATCAAATCTGTTCTGGCTGTTCAAATGGATTACGTGATTGGCTTAACAAAAAGAAAGCTTCAATGCCATTTGCCATACCCATGATATGGAGGGAGCCGAGAGATCATCATGAAGACTGTTATTTTTGTAGTGTGAACTTAATGGGGTTTTCTGCCAAGAACAAACACCAGATTGTATATCCAAACTTGGATTCAGCGCGTAGACCAGTAAAACATGATGAAACATTGCCCATTCCAATTCCCCCAAGTGATAGGCTAGATTCTATCATAGATGACATGGAAAGTGATGAAGGTGCAACTGGCGTTTCCGGACCATCTACAGAACCAGAGTACACTTTTGAAGGTAGACATTTAGAGCCTAAAAAGTTAACCCAAGGACAGTTGAATGATCTTGTTAGAGACTTATCGCTGTCTAAAGAGAAATCAGAGCTTCTCGTCTCAAGACTAAAGGAGAACAATTTACTTGAGAACAATGTTCGTATTAGTTACTACCGAAAGCGGAATTTTGAATTAACAGCATTCTTTTCAGTAGACGGTCCTCTCTGTTATTGCCATGACATCAATGGACTATTTACAGCCATATCTCAGACGTATGTGGCAACTGAGTGGCGCCTCTTTATTGATTCGTCGCAGAGAAGCCTGAAAGCAGTTCCTTTGCATAATGGTAATATAATGCCATCCATCCCCATTGCCCATTCCATCCATCTAAAAGAGACATATGACAATATGGATATACTACTTAAAGCAATCAAATACGACAGTCATCAATGGAATGTTTGTGGAGATCTAAAAGTTATAGGAATGCTTATGGGTATGCAGTCAGGATTCACAAAATTTTGTTGTTTCCTTTGCCTGTGGGACAGTCGCGCCACTATAGAACATTATACCAAAAGTGACTGGCCACTTAGGTATACATATGTCCCAGGGATAAGCAATGTCCAGTCTGTCCCTTTAGTGGATCCCCAAAAGATCTATCTGCCACCTCTTCACATTAAACTTGGTTTAATGAAGAATTTTGTTAAAGCAATGGCTAAAGTCAATTCTGAAGGGTTCCAATACCTTTCAAGGAAATTTCCGAAGGTTACTGCAGCAAAATTGAAGGAAGGAATTTTTGTTGGGCCACAAATAAGGGAGGTTTTGAATGACACTGAATTTGAAAAAGTCCTAAGTCCGCTGGAATTGAAGGCTTGGCTGGCGTTCAAATGGATATGTGAAAACTTTCTTGGAAGCAACAAGTCACCTGCGTATAAGGATGGAGTCAAGAACCTCCTTGATGCCTTCAAAGAAATGGAGTGTCGAATGTCGTTAAAAATTCACTTCCTGCATTCCCACTTAGATTTCTTTCCTGAAAACCTTGGTGCAGTGAGTGACGAGCAAGGAGAGCGCTTCCATCAAGATATTCAGATGATGGAGAAGCGCTACCAAGGATATTGGAATGAAAGCATGATGGCGGACCATTGTTGGATGCTGTATCGTGACAATCCAGGCCAAATTTACAAAAGGAAATCACACTCACAGCGCTTTTAATAAAATAATGTATATATTCTTTAATTATAAGTACATTGAATAAGGTATATGATGTATTTGTTGTTTAGCATTCCTAAGTGTGATCTATATATCCATAAATTTTCTTATAGCAATATTAAAAACTTAAAAATATCAAAACCAGTGTATCTATATAACTATACGTGCTAGAAAAAAAATAAAACCAGATTCGGAATCGGCGCGAACAATGCATTAAGAAAGGTGTGATCATGTTTGTGATGAGAAAAAAAGGTTTCATTTTGTTGGCCAGTGTAATTTTACTAAAAAGGCGATAAAAATGTTACTCTTCCCCTCAAAATCCTTTATACAGTTTTCTCTGTGTACATAAAGAATAGATTTTTTTAGCACAGAGGTACATAAATCGCAATTGGGTATAAACATAGAAAATATTGTTAGAATATATATATATATATATATATATATATATATATAGTGTTGGGCTAATGTAGCGAGTGGCGTTCCTCAGGGTTCTGTATTGGGCCCCTTCCTTTTTCTTATATATATTAACGATTTAGATGTCGGCCTAGTCAGTACAGTTTCAAAGTTTGCGGATGACACGAAGCTGGGTGGTAGGGCGATTAATGACGAAGATAGAGGTAAAATCCAGGAAGATCTGAATAAAATCGTTGATTGGTCAGTCACATGGCAAATGAGATTTAACGTTGATAAGTGGAAAATTTTGC